>JABSTT010002054.1:0-54247 GCA_013339685.2 Hyalomma asiaticum
TTTTTGTGAAATTTTGACTCGATCAGAAGTCGCACAAAATGCGTTTTCCCGCATCCTAGAGCATTCCTCTACTTATTGCGCGCCTTCCTGAATAAAAATACGATCTCTCAAATTTTGCCCAAAATCCAAAAAAGGTAAGACTATAGTATTGGGTTTTTGTGAAATTTTGACTCGATCAGAAGTCGCACAAAATGCGTTTTACCGCATCGTAGAGCATTCCTCTACTTATTGCGCGCCTTCCTGAATAAAAATACGGTCTCTCAAAATTTTGCCCAAAATGCCAAAAAGGTAAGACTATAGTATTGGGTTTTTTGTGAAATTTTGACTCGATCAGAAGTCGCACAAACTGCGTTTTACCGCATCGTAGAGCATTCCTCTACTTATTGCGCGCCTTCCTGAATAAAATACGGTCTCTCAAATCTTGCCCAAAATGCCAAAAAAGGTAAGACTATAGTATTGGGTTTTTTGTGAAATTTTGACTCGATCAGAAGTCGGCACAAATGTGTTTTCCCGCATCCTAGAGCATTCCTCTACTTATTGCGCGCCTTCCTGAATAAAAATACGGTCTCTGAAAATTTGGCCCAAAATGCCAAAAAAGGTAAGACTATAGTATTGGGTTTTTTGTGAAATTTTCACTCGATCAGAAGTCGCACAAAATGCGTTTTACCGCATCGTAGAGCGTTCCACTGCTTATTGCGCGCCTTCCTGAATAAAAATACGGTCTCTCAAAATTTTGCCCAATATGTCAAAAAAGATAAGACTATAGTATTGGTTTTTTGTGAAATTTTGACTCGATCAGAAGTCGCACAAACTGCGTTTTACCGCATCGTAGAGCATTCCTCTACTTATTGCGCGCCTTCCTGAATAAAAATACGGTCTCTCAAAATTTTGCCCAATATGTCAAAAAAGATAAGACTATAGTATTGGTTTTTTTGTGAAATTTTGACTCGATCAGAAGTCGCACAAACTGCGTTTTACCGCATCGTAGAGCATTCCTCTACTTATTGCGCGCCTTCCTGAATAAAAATACGGTCTCTCAAAATTTTGCCCAATATGTCAAAAAAGATAAGACTATAGTATTGGTTTTCTTGTGAAATTTTGACTTCGATCAGAAGTCGCACAAACTGCGCTTTACCGCATCGTAGAGCGTTCCTACTGCTTATTGCGCGCCTTACCTGAATAAATATACGGTCTCTCAAAATCTTGCCCAAAATGCCAAAAAAAAGGTAAGAATATATTATTACAGTACTGAGAAGAATATATTTCGAAAATTTTAGTGAGATCAGTGGACACTGAAAAGTCGCCGGAGTTGCCCTTTAAGCTTTGGCCGGGTAGCTGAATCCCGTGACAGCTACAAAGGCCAAAATTTATGCGTTCAAGTATCCCAAGAAAGACTATCGTCCTTAAAAGAAAAAGCCTCATGCATGCAATGAGTAAAGAACAAATTAAACTGCCAGTCAACTGCGACACTTATTACGTGCAGTGACAGTTCCGCTCTCCTAGAGCTTTCCCGTCACATTTCGACGCTGGTTTACAGCCGTACCCGCGCATGTGTTCATTCGTGAAGTTGGTCACCCTGACTAGCGCATTACCTACTGAAGGAGCCCTGAAATACGGCTGAAAGGGACTGACAACCGATTTTTAAGGACCCTTCTTTTTATAGCGCAATGGAAAGCTCGCCCTCCATACTGTTTTCACCTGCAGCAGTTACTTCCAAAAGGGCGTGGATATTTCGCACGCAGAATTTTTCGATCTGAGTAGCCTCTAAAAAGGCAGAGTGCGCACTCTAGCAACGCTGAAAAGTGATCACGATGCCGATAATTCGCCTCGCTTCCGGACATCGTTCTGCTTTCGCAGGAGTGAACGTAGCTGTGATTAACCACCCACACTTTGACCTGTTCGACTGCTTTTTGAAATAAAAAGACGGTGCAACGAGCTGGCATTGTTTTCCAGGCGGATCTTGTATTTGTAAGGCGTTCTTTCGCATGTCCGCGCCTACTTCATGAATGGCCGGGCTCCCGCGCCGCCACTCTGGCCATAGCCGAGCCAAGCCATGCCAGCTAGATCCGAAACCACGCTTTCGCACGTGACGACAGAAGCGTGCAGTAGCAACGCGCGCTACAAACGAAGGGTTATCTGCCCATTGTAAGTGACAAAAAGCTTATAATATCAAAAGTTTCATGCCGTCCGATACTTATAAACAGATAAAATATTGCGTAAATTTGTAGGAGGTCACGTGATCGCACTCTAACGCTAGTTCGTATGTTTGCCGCTTGAGTTACCAGACGTCAGTTTTCGCGAGTTTGCATGAAGAAATAAAAACATAAACCCGTGTTGTCGTTTGAGTGGCGTCGTTTGAGCCAAGGCAACACACAATCTTTCCGCCAGTGGGTTCATCTCAATTCAAGTTTTGGGTGGTTGTCTGTCCCTTTAAGGAAAAAAACATCCACGCATATCCGCGGAGTGAATGACGATGAGTGGGCGAAGCTCCGGAGGTTCATCGTAGATCGTGCCGAGTTCCGGATTAATTTAGTTAACGCGCACGCTACGAATCCTTATGGTTCAACTACGCACAAGTGAAATCTCCCACCGGCACTTCATTGCAAGTCAAGATCCAGTGCATATATATATATCGATCGGTGGCCGGTGAACGGTTCCCCAGCGCGAGCAGTCGGTATTTTTCAATCAAGAATCTCGTTAGAAGACGCTGCCTGCGTCAGGCCTGTCTCTCGCGGGTGAGGGCGCGTTCTCCTTGTTTGCGAGCTGGTAGCGCGTTCATCTAAGAGCGTTTCCATAGTCAACGCGCGCCTTTTGCTCTCTCTCTCTCTCTCTCTCACAAGACAGCAGATGGAAGAGTGAGACAGCTCGCGCGCCGGGAGGCACGCGCCGAGGGCGCGCCTCCCACACGCGCCCTCCTAGTAGCGCGTTCCTAGTAGGTAACGCGCTACTACAACGGACGGACAGACCCAAACCTTAAGGAGCGTCGCCCCTAAAAGAGGGAGAGCGACAGAAAGAAAGAGTAGAGATGGCTGTTGTGTCGCAGCAACGTGAGCGTAGTTCGGTTCAGAAATAGCATGCAGGAAAGACCGCTGTCGTGCCCAGGCGAAAATTATGTTAAATGCAGGCATTACGAAGAAAGCGAATAGGCAGACGCACAAATCCATTCCACAAGTTCTTAATGACAGATATCCGACCGAGAGAGCTTTACTGGTATCCAAGTAAAGTTATAATTTCAAATAATAGTACCAGCCTTATTATTGTATCAATTTTGTTACTATTATAAATATTGATGGGGTTGTACGTGCCAAAAGCCCAATATGTTTATGAGTCACGCACCGTAGGGCCGTAGTGGAGGGCTCGAGAGTAATTTTGACCGGCTTTTTTAATGTGGTCCTAAAGGAAAGTATACCGCAGGTCTTTTCTTTTTGACATTTCACCCATATCGATTTGCGGCCGCCATTGCCGGAATTCTACCCCGCCACCTTAAGCTTCGCAAGCCATCACCATATCCACTAGTTAAACTATCGAGGCTTATTTCTGTATAAATGCCGCATTGAAATCGAGAATACGGTAAACAGTGAAAAAAGCACGAAAATATTAACTTGAATCAATTCCGAAAGCGTACTGTTCTGGAGTAAACCCCAGCAGTACGTACAAAAATAAGAGCAGTAAACAATTGCACAGATCTTTCGTCATGTTTTGACAAACGTGTATGAGACGACAAATATGCAGTATAAACAGATTTATAATGGATCTTCAAGGTTCAGCCGCTGCACTTCATGCAGCGGATGCCGCCACGGTGGTCTACAGTGGTTATGGCACTCTGCTGCTGATCCGAAGGTCGCGGGATCGCATCCCGGTCGCGGCGGCTGTATTTCGATGGAAGCGAAATGCTGATGCTCGTGTAGTGTGCGATCGATGTCAGGGCACGTTAAAGAATCCCAGGGGATCAAAATTTCTGGAGCCCTCCAATACGCCGTCTCTCATGACTAAATGGTGGTTTTGGGACATAATACACCAAAAATCAATCAATTCTTGCAGCCGCCCTGCGTCTGTTGAATAGACTGCAATCAAAATTGCATTATAGTCAAATCAAAATGATAGATGTGTGGGATTACTTTAATATATAGACTGCAACAGATGGGAAGATTTCAAGAACTAAAACAGCTCACCGTGACGTGCATCGACTTAAGTTATCTTTAAAAATTCACGGCAGTTAGCGTTCTCACTGTTCAATGCGGACGACACTACTAGTACATATTACACTCGATCAGTTATTAAAAAAGAAATGTTTTACGTATGACAGGTTTATGAAATAGAGAAAGGAACGGGTTCTGAAGATAAAATGATACGTAGACATCGGGGCAGCATGCCAGAAGCACGCTGCCCCGATGAATCTTAGATATGCGTCGATCATCATCATTTTCACCCCTTAATTCTCATTTACTGGAAATTCTTTGGGATAGTTGTAGTGTAAGGTGTTTCTAATGCACGTCCTTTTGCTTAAACCGCCAAGCATGTATGGCGCAGAATTATTCCCGTAGTGCTCTAATTAATGTAATTATGACCATTGTGACAGTCACACATAATCGTGTAACTAAGCTGCAGCCATCATCGTCTCTTCTTTTTTACATCTACCTTCATATATGTAACATCTCTCCCAGTCTCATGAAGGAAATAAACACGCGGGCGCAAGCAATAAATTACTTGTGTTAGTATTTACTTTCGGCATCAGACAAAAGCAGTAGAGTCCTAAAGCCAACCTTGTAAAGCACATTGAGCGCAGGTCTTCTGACGGTTTCGTGCATCTCGCCTCGTATGCAGTCTTCGCGCTGTATTCCTTTGGAGTAGCCCGTACCAAATGACCCTTGAGGAAGCACTGCCTCGTAAACAAAGCTTAGCTGAAGTGAGCGTCTGCGTTGGTTCCTATCTTCTGTCCATATCTATAGACTGCACAATCACGTCGATAATGAATCACCAACTCGCCCAAACCTTACGTCACATTGACGTCACTTTCTCTAGATTTCTCCTCCAATGAACCGAGTAACGTTTTCCTATGCTGGTTCGTTGTGGTCGATAAAGTGATCGACATAAGGTGATCGACAACGAAAGCAGATAGGCGATGACGAATGTGGAATGAAGTAACTCTTATACATGAGCGTTGCGATACATAATTCGTAACGTGAGTTGCATTATATACGTTCAAAATAGGGCAGTGCTTCACTTTACAACAATCTGCTGCGATGTTGGAGGACATAGTAACGGAGCACCATCGTCCTACCCTAGCGTGGTCACAGCACAGACTCATTGGCCCCTCACCATCCAGGTCAATGCATAATGGCAACACAAAGAAAAAAGGAAGGCATGCTGTTGTCCCGCACACAAAAGTTGTTGCCATTGACGGTTGACTATTAGTGAGAAACCATCCGGTTCTACTGCTGTGAAAAGTGAAAAGTGTATATATATCGATAAATGAAGCTTTATCCCTTTCGACTCTGTTAGTCGCTGCCGACGCCACGAGAAACGCTACAAGTGCATCACTGATTATTCGCTTGTCCGGCACATCGGCGGCGTCCGTCACAATATTGTAGGAATTGGCGCCATGAGAAGGGCAGTCATCTAGGAACTCGCCCACGCCAAATTGTTTCGAATTGAGCTAAGTGCAGCAGGGAAGAAGGCTAAATGGACTAAGTGGTTTCGAAAGGTACTATATATGTGCTGCGGCGCACTTAAAAAAAGAAATAAAAGAGGAAAATGCGCTTACTGTCACCTGAATGTTGTTGCTTGGTGCAACATTTTACATCGCGACGAAATTTATCGGAACATATGAAATTGCAACACTGAACCAGGATATCGACATAGCTGCGCTGCCCATGGGGAATGCTCGCCATGCCACCAACTCCTTCTGTGACAGGGAAAGTGAGGGCTTGCTTTCGCAGATCCCATGCAGCTGCCTCCCTGTTCCTGCTCAAAACAAAGAAATGCGTATCGTTGCAGTGAAAGCCCACGTGGTGGAAACCGAGCGTTAATAACGGGCGTAGGGTAAGCGCTGTCCATACAACGGCCGCCCCCGTTGTCGGGGCACGCACTCGATGGTCGACGCCTTATCTCTCACCATCTGTCGCGGGTCTCCAGCGATCCGCAAGCTGTTGTATGGATTGCACCGCTGAGAAGCGCACAACGTCGAGTGGCATAGCGGTGGCGAAGTGGCAGGCAGCCTGGGTCCACTCCAAACGGAGCGCATAAAAGCAGGTGACCATGGGGCCCCCTCATTTTTCGAAGGTGCCCAGCCTACATGTCAGCGTAACACTTGCGAGAACTCGGAGTTCTGCGCAAACCTTCTAGGGATATTTTCGCGTTCGAATCAGCCTCGTCGCAGCGATGGAAGAGCGTCTGTGAAAAGGTCTGCGCCAACGCAAAAACTGAGTATACGACCTCTTTCCATTCAGCGCGTTATCTAAAAAAATTGCATATATTGTCGAGCGTCGTCACACCATCTCTAAAGATTTCCTCTATGACACCCTCCCCCACCCACCCCCATCCCGCCCGCGGGCTTTTTTATATATATTTTTACTACACAGCTTATGCGCTTAAAGAGTTAACTACAGAATGTGCTGCGTCTGTGAAGGAAATCAGCGTGCTCTCTAGCTCCCTCAGAAGATTTCCTATTACAGGAATGGTAGACGTAATAATAGAGTGCCCAGTGCACTCTGAACAGCGATGCACTGCACATTCGGAGTGAGGCACTTGTATTTTGAAAATATCATGCGGCACGAGCGGGACTAGTATAAATATTCTATGACAAACTTTTCGACCTTTAATGTTAGATACATATAATGGTAGGAATTTTTGTAACGTAAAAAAAAAATTGAAGTTGTCATTCTATGCGCAGCGTCACCTATGGGTCAGTAGCAGCAACCTTCTCTAGCTATGATAAAATAGAAGAGCTAAAGGGTGGAAAAAACAAGCGCCAGATGCGGCGGGTAGGGCCACACTTTCAAAAGGTCTTCGTATCCATGATCTTACGAACTCTGAGGGAATGTCGCCAACGCTTTTACTGGCAGTTCATATTGTCACTGCCACATATGCGTTATTTTCTTTATCAGCATTAACATGTAACGGTTTCAACATTGCACCCAATGCGACGTTATCTTCATTTGTGATCAATGGGGTTAGCATCTGTTTCGGCGGTAATTAGAGTTCCGGGAAAGGTCAAAACGCACGCTTGTAAACTGCATACAGATACGCTGAGAGTTGCGACTGCAAACGAAACCTCTGTGGAGGACAGGCGGCCATTTCCAATCATGTTTTGCGAACGAAAATGCAAGTGCATACAACCTTTAGTACTTGTTTATTTATTTACAGGTCCCAACTGACCAGAAGAGCCAAGGGAGGAACGTCTGCTTTTCTTGGTGCCAGAGCCACGTGAACATGGGTGTGATACCGTGCTGCTGAAGCGGCTATGGCGATGGAATTATGCTTGTGTTCGCGGGGCTCTAAGCGCCACCGACTGCATCGACTAGTGAAAATATGGAGCTGGCATTGTAGCAAGAATTCACAAAGGACCACTGTCCGACGAGCTTGTGTTGGACCCTTGGCCTGACGTCAGCAGGGGGTCTGTTGTCATTGGAGCTACTGCAGCCTTACTTCGTGCCACTGGACTTGACGGACGACTCTAGAGCGGTCCCGCCACATCACGTGAACATCTGCACCTCTACATCGCACTATCATCATTCATCACTCCTTTTCTTCCTCTTTCCCCCTCCCCATCGTAGAGTATAGCAGGTGAGAGCAAATTACAGCTCAGGCTGACGTCTTTGCCTTTCTGTAAATAAACCTCTCTCTTTATGGCGCTTCTTAAAACAGCGACAGCATATTGCATCTGCTAACGGTGGTCTATCAGGGCTCTTTTTCTTTTCTGCTGCGTAAATGACTTGCCGAAAGCAATGTCAAGGAGCAGAAGCAGACGTGCAACGGCTTCTTCCGCAGCCCTTGTCGTTAACGTTGTTTTCCGAAAAGTATCTGTCGATTAGCTTAAAGGGCAACTCCGGCGATTTTTCAATGTCCACAGATCTTAATGAAATTTTCAATATATATTCTCCTCGGCACAGTAATAATATATGCCAAACCAGGTGGTTGCACGTCATTTACTTTTCCCGGAAACGAATTTTAAAATTTTTTAGCGGATTCTCCTGCGGGCCACCCTGTGTTTTTGACGTCATCACCTTCAACGCTGCCTACCCGAGCCTGCGGGACATCAAAAGCAAAACGGCGGTACTTCAGCCTTCAAATCGTCGCTGTCAAGTTCAGAAAAGCTGGCATAACTCAATAGATCGTCGGATGACCTCGCCACTGTCATTTTTCTCCATATTTCTGACGGCGGGAAGGTTGTGACGTCATCGCATACGCTGCAAGAAGCGTCTACCCGTTTCGGTTTCGGTTTGAACACGCCTTTCGGTCGGTTATTTAAAATTATTGGTGCGTTTCTGAGCAAATTGAACCACCCTGGCTGCTACAGGACTATGAGTACTATTCGATAACATTGATATCAGAATATGGTGGAAAAACCGCCGGAGTTGCCCTTTAAAGGGACTGTCTACTGTTCAGAAAATCTTTTAAGATTTTGGTAAAATTGGTCAGATCGTGCGTCACATTTACGGGAACGAGCACGCTTTCACCCCACAAAAAAGGAATTACGCTTTTAATTCTGCTCTGAAAGTGGTGCAAAAAACGCCGCTAGCGACACCCAACAGCGTGTTCGTCATTTTCCAAGTGTACGAGAACCAGCCCGCGCAGGCATACATGTTCTGCTGAAAAACTATTATGTATGTCTTACAAGCGCACTTCACCCTACGAGACACCTTGTTATAGCGTGCAAGAGCAATTTGTTCTTTTTTTCGCTGCTTCGGGGTGGCGCAGGTGGCGCTGCCTTCGCATTTGTCTGCCTGCACAGGCGCGTAGTACTGCTAGGGTGGCTAGTAGTACTACAGTGTACTAGAATATACGGGTAGTGGGCTCAGAGAGCGGGCGGGAGTGACGCTTCTCACGTTGACGGCACGAGATGGCGCCAGTAGAGCATGGGCTGTATGCAGTACGAAGCTCGAGCAGGCTCGCGCACCATACTCGCGCTGTGCGTTACGTCGCAGCATGGAATTGTTGCTCCGCATTTCAGTGCCTGTCCCGTGAAACAGTTACTGCTGCCCGCAAGAATCGCCGGGCTAAATGGTATACGTAAACGATATTGTGGCTTGTAAAACCGTACAGCATGGCTCGATGTTACATAGAGAACATTCCTATGATAAATGGTTTGACAAAGATTGAGAGCTGATTTGGGGAGCTCGGCGCGGTCTTGCCGGGGTCAGCTGATGAAAAATTTTACTGGGCATAAAAAGGAGAAGCCTGCATCCCTACCTAATAAGTTTCGACCTTGCATCATACCGTACGCGAGAAGTCGGTGTTGAAAAAGTGAAAATTGCGAACCATCAATTGCGTGAACGATTATTCCCAGATTACATGTAACTTTGCACAACTTTTCGGCCACGATTTGCAGAAGTCCGCCAAAAATAGGTGTTAGGTTGGCAGACCTAACTCGTAGCTTTTTCCAGATAGACCAGATAGACCTGGTGGTGCGACCTTCTAGCTAATCCCAAAGTCCGGTGCTGTCATTGATTAATAGCGACGTTCCCTGGCTGCAGAGAGCTATATACTGAGCGGCTTTAACATATGCACTTCCTACCCTCCGGAGAAACCAAAATGTTGGTGAGCAACAAATAGCCACTTGCGTGTTCTGTAAAAGGGAAGTACAAGAAAGACATGTTTTCATGACATACCCATTCTTTATTTACAGCCGTGCAGGTGTTTTGTGTTCCCGAAAGTGCATAATTAATAGGGTGTCCCATCATGCAATAAATTTCTGAGAAAGGCAGAAGTTCTAGAAAAAATTTCTCAGCTAAATTCATACTTGCAGTAGTCGTACGTGTGTACTTACAACGGCTACATTTTATGACTAAGTGTCAATTAATATTCCTTGTAATTAGCAGACTTCATAAATACTGCTTTAATCGCTAACAAGTCCGTGCAAAGTAGTAGTCCGCCTCAGATAACCCAGACATCAAGCATTTCGAAAATGAAACAACGCGTGCTTGCGCACCGCTGCTCAAGCGTCCCGAGTGATGATTTAAATGCATGGGGCTGCATGCGTTTGTCGTCGCAGCGTACATGTCTTCGCCACGCAAGGAAGTTCGAAATGTGTCACGACTTAAATGGCAGCGAGATAAGCGTAAGCGTGTTCCGAGATGCTTCATGTAGCTATGTAACAGTCAAATATCGCCAGCAGCGCGCATTCATTTCGCATTCCACGTATACTTCAAGGCTGCTTGTCTTTACTGGTAAAAAAAACAACCAAACAAATATGACAAAGTTCAGCATGAAGGGAATCATTCCCGGTTTATCTGAAGCGAGCTGTAACTTTCTAACTGAAATATAAGGGATTAAAGCGATATTTAAAATTTTGAGTAGGTAAAAAATATGTAATTGATACTTACTGATAAAAAAATACTGGTTGAAAGTACACGTCACTGCCCACAAGGCATGTGAGACTATTTCGCTCCAGCTGTCAGATATATTAAATTCTTTGTGCATGGTTGTTGAGACACGACCCCGTGGTGTTCTTTCAGAGAACATATAGGCCGAAGAAACAACTACGAGCACTCACTCAACTTCGCGTGCAAGTTTTCTTCCTTTTTTTTTTTGCTTTGGTGCTTTCGGTGACACATTAAGGCCTTTTACAAGAGAGTGAAGCCTTCTGGCGGCACCAAACTTACTGATTCTGGATGTAAGCATCGGGGTTAAGCACTTCGTGGTTCTCGCTGCATCCTAAACAAGGAGTCTGAGCTTTGCACAACAGCATCACATTGACTGTGCTGTAGCTAGAACAGCGAAGGAAACGCGAGTTACTTCATTCTGCGCTCGAGGTAGCGGAGAACAACTGCACACGACACAGCGACGCAAACAGGACAGTAAAAAAAAAGCAAACCCAAGTCACTGCTACTGCAGCAGGCGGGAGTGCTGGGGATATTGCTGAGCGCAGCCGCCGAGCGTACAGCCCACGCTACCGCAGCGCCGCCGCATACATACGCGACCCGTCAACACTCTCCGCCTCACGCCAGCGCGTGGAGCATGCCCTCTCCTGAACCCACTACCCATATTCTAGTGCACTGTAGTAGTACTGCGCTGGTCATGCATGCGGCGCTGCATGTCCCAGGCGCACCCCCGCGCGCCGACTTTCCCTCGCCTCTCCTCCTTCTCATCACCTCAGGAATGTCGACCTTGAAACCGGTTTCTGTTGAGAAGCCTCACGCGCCCGAAAGGGTTTCCAGGGAGACGAAGACACATCATGCGCGGTAACCACTGTTGCTGGCATCCCTACACTAGGAAAGGAGCGACTTCGTAGATAAAAAAGTTGTGTTTTAATAATTTCTACTCAGTCCCTGGAGAAACCACTGCACGCTGGGACACTTCGAAAGGTACGCTTTCTATTGAGCCAAAAAAACGGGAGAGCGATGAATGACGGTAGACGGTCCCTTTAAGCTTGTACTGGGTTCAGAAAATGTATACCCTGCGTGGATATGTAAGGTCGTTTTGCTAAGCTACAAACGACTCCAACCTGTCTTTCCAAGGACGTATGTCTAGAATGGTGCTGCAGCGTGTCACCGATTCAGAGCTGTGAGGCACGGGACGCAATCGCCTGAAAAGATCCCAAGTACTGACGTAGCAATTCCCCAGAAAAAGATCCCACGAAAGCTTGGACAATGAGGTCTGGGTCCCCTTCGGCACACTAGCAAAACGCCAGCAGTGGTTCAAGGACCGAGTCAGAGCCAAGGGTGATCAAACAAAACAAATATATTCTCATCAAGCAGGCAGTTACACAAAACGCGCATAAATACGGCTCTTCACAATACAGACACGGGTGGGTTGCGGCGTTACACGAAACCAACAAACGTAGAAGCTCATGCACTTCAACAAAGAACAAAACACAAAAGAATCCTATTCACCAAAGTCCCTCGAGGTGCCTTCTCAACTTGAAGCTTGCAGAGAGGGCTCGTTCGCTGGCTCGCGGAGCAGCGTCGATTCACATCTTGTTTCTTCTTGCTGAGTCAAATACGACTACGACTGCTACTCACAGCCCGTGGTAGACTCTTTATATTGCCTTGGGAAGCCGTTCTCGAAGTTTTGGTGCGGGCCGTGTGATCCAAGCACGCGCAAGGGTGAGGAAACGTTCTTGCCTTGGCTTAGCTTAGTTGCGAAGATATTATTTAGGCTTAGCTTAACTAGGCTTAATTTAATTAGTCTTGGCTTAAGCAGGCTTGGCTTGTTTAGGCTCTACGTAATTAGGTTTGACTTAATTAGGCTTCAATAGTCGCGACTCAGTCAGGCTTGACTTCACTAGTTGTCACGACCTTCAACATTTCTAGTAACCTGGTTATAGTAGCATAGTAGCCTAGCGAAGTTTCCCAAGGATTTCCCGCGGTTTAACGAATAGCCTAAACAGATTCGCTGATAAAAAGAAAAAGAAAAGCTAGGAGGCGGCGCTACGTGATTCCGCTAGTTTCGGGAAGCCAACCTCCTCTGACGCCTCGTGCGCGGGACTTGCCGTATAGGATAAGGCCCCACGTAGTCGCCGGTCCGCTCAAGTTAGTTTGGACGTGGTCACTTTTAGTGAGACTTGACCGTGCATTAGTCTACCGTTTGACTACCACGTGATCATGCCCCAATTCCCTTGATTGTCTTGCTTAAATTTGTACGACTAGGCTTCAATATTGTCACGTGACGCCCTCTCCTAGCCTTTTTTTCCTTCTCCCTTGTGATGGAGGCTTTGATGTGCTTTTTGCTGCGCTGACGAAGTAAACTAAGCGCTCACCGCGTGGCGACCTCGCCTTGAGGCAGCCTATGAGGGGTCATTGTTGAAGCTATGCAAGTTTTCACATTACGGCGTGCGCCGAAACGTTGTCACATATTTTTTCAAGTTGTTCCCACGCCGCTTTACAGAAGCCCTAAAAAGGCGAAAAAAATTACAGCATATCCACGGAGTGAATGATGATCAGTGGGCGAAGCTCGGGATGTGCATCGTAGATCGTGCCGAGTTCCGGATTAATTTAGTTAACGCGCATGCTACGAATCCTCACGGTTCAACTATGCACAATGCACAAGTGAAATCTCCCACCGGCACTTCATTGCAAGTCAAGATCCCGTGTATATATATATATATATATATATATATATATATATATATATATATATATATATATATATATATATATATATATATATATATGGGTTTTGCCGGTGAACGCTTCTCCAACGCGAGCAGTCGGTATTTCTCAATCAAGAAACTCGCTAGGAGACGCTGCCTGCGCCAACGTTGTCTCTCGCGTTTGCCGGGGCAGTGTCGAGTTTGCCGGGGAGCGCGTGGCTCCCGGCGCTCGCGGCGAGGGCGAGCGCCAGGTGCCACGCGCTCGCCCTCGGCGCGTGCGTGCGTGCGCTCCAGCAGGCACGCGCCGGTGGCTACCTACTACTAACTACTACTACTACTACTACTACTACATGCATCGGGGACGCACGAAATGGCTGCTAATGGGGAATGAGAGACAGAAGAATTCGGCTTTTAGTTAACGCGCACGCTGCGAATTTTTTATTGTTCAACAACGAACAGGAGAAATCTCCCACCGGCACCACCTTGGAGGTCAAAGCGTAAGACTGGTTACGCACTACTACGACTACGACGAGGGACGAATGGGTGCCGCTTTAAGGAGCTTCGCTCCTAAAAAAGGTCATTTCGAAAGAGTGGCGTTGTGTGCGGAAATGAGTGCCGACGCTGTGGAAAAAATTGAACGCTAATCTTTCCGCGAAAGTAGGCGACGCATAACATAGAGCGACGCGCATGAGAAGCTTCCATATCGAAAAAACGAAATAAAAAGAACAGACTGACTGACGCTAAACTTGTTCGACTCAGTTCCATCAATCTCCTCCTAATCGCGGTTATCGATCACTGTAGGACAGCAGACATTGGGGTGGTATGTTTCTTCACATTAACATGCTATCGATCACTTCACGCGCTGTGCATATGATTCGTCATTGCCTCTGTATCAACAAGTGGCGTTTTCTTTGAATTTCGGTGCATTCTTCTGCATCGTGGCGCACCAGTTGAGCTATTCAGCAGTCGAAGACCGGCATTTGTGTCGTATGCTGTCGAGGTCTCATTGCCTCTAAAAGAGTGCTGCGTTACCCACCGGCAAGCACTGCATAGCATCCCCGAACGAACTGTGTGACCAAAGGAGTTAGTCAAGTAGGAAAATGTATTCTCAACGCACGGCCCTTCCGATGGCTCAAACTAGGACAGTGTTCTCACCTTAGGGGCGCAGGAGCATCGTGTGGAAATGAGGCTGCCTCACCAAAGAACGTCGGCAGCCAAAGACATTTCTGCCATTAGCAGCGCATTTGCCATAACTTATGACGCAACGCACAAGAAGCGGAGCCTTTTGAGTTACTGAAAAGCAGGTTTTCGTTACTTCATTTTTTTCTTTACGTCCTGAGCCCTCTGAAATAGTCTTAGTGGTTAGAGCCACTCTGTAAGGATGAGCAGTGAACATCGCGACTGCTCGATGTTCACATAAGAATGATGTGCAAGGCTTCGTGCCATTTTCAAGAACAAACGTAGTCAGAATAAAAATTCGTATGGTTGCAAGTGAAGCCATCGGATCGTTATGGAATACGCCAAGATGACGGAACACACGTCTCCACTGATTGCGCTCGGCTCTTCGACTTCGACTTCCATCTGGGCTTTCCCGACTCTACGTACTTTTATAGCTGTGGCTTGATGCCGCTTTGACGAGATTATTTGACTTCCACGTGGTAGCTATGGTGATGGTCACTGTGGCGCAGGGGAAACTACCGATCATGCTCTTTGCCACTTTCGCTCCATGTTGGTCAGTATTGAGGACAGGCGGCTTTTGGAACAGCCCGTCGTCACTGTCGCCACGTCGAAAGATTGTCAGGGCTATGCTGATTTCCAAACGTGACAGTGGAGTGTTAGAGAAACCATAATAATCACGTTAATTTTCTTTCCCGCATGCATTTTGTGTCCGCTCCTCTTTTCATCTTTCTTTCGCTCCTTGGCCCTTGCCGTTCCACTAGCACAGGACAGCGAACGAAGAGTTTATATCATGGTTAACATCTACTCGATTCCATCACTTGTACCTGTCTTTATTGTCCCGCATAGTAGTACTATACAGATAGTCAGTCAGTTATTTCTGTACTTCCTATTTCGTGGACGCGAGGCACCATTCTCCCGTAGTATGATTTTTTACGTTACGTTTCATAAGTGACTCCAGCTGGCCTCGACTTGCGCAATAATTACAGGAAGCTCGTCATCACAATAAGTTTTGTTGTTCTGTGCCAAGGAAAAGGTGAAATCGAGCAAGCGAGTATCTCGTATTGCAGCTGTAAAGGTAAGCAGGAGCACATCGTGCGATAGCCGAGCAAAAAGGCCGTCATTTACAAATGTGCGTTATACTAGGCGTGCTTGTCAAAGAGTATTTCAGCGAATCGTGATGTCGGGCGTAAATTTAGGGTAGCCGGCCAGCCACTGAGAAAATCCACGTAAGAGAGACAGGCCAAACACACCATCGTGTTTGTTCGTGAGGGCTCATTGCTATAGGCAATTCCCTTTGTAAATAATAAATCCAAGTACTGGACTCGCCAGCATTGTCGATTGCGAACAATTATGGCGGAAGGAGAAGTTGTGGTTACGGGCTGAAAAGTTAGACATCGAATACCTTCGCAAGAGTGGCTTGCCACCATCCCGCCCTCACCAAACAAAGCAAAAAGGGTGAATGCCGTATCTCAAATAATGTGCCTTTCCCGACAGCCGACCACGAGTTTACGAAAACATTCATGAACAAGCCCTTCGGGTTCGCTAATTGTGTGGCTTGGGAACGCCTCCGCTTCCAGAACTTGCCACCAATTCTGTGCAGCTATTACGTCAACAGCGTAAGATACAACACGGGTTTGCTGATGGTCTTTAAGGTTGGCTGTAGGGATGGGTGACGCGTGGCATGAGGATTCAACGTGGGTGTATCCTCGTCAAAGACTACCATGCCTGCCCAATAATAAACGTCCACTGTGCACCGTTGGCGTTGCCAGGGAGAGGATAATAAAGGGGAACGGAGGTGATAAGGCGGAGGGTTTCAAACCACTACCACCACGAAACTTCCACGGTTAGTATGCATATATAAATACGCGCGAACGCAAGCTCACGCATGAACTCATTAAAGGGAGCTCACCTCTCCCCTCCCCTAGAAAAGAATATATTGTCGAAGCTAGTGCTTAGGGCATTGTACTTGTTAGCGTTCTAGTAATCTACAACCGCTGGCATGAAGACAAATGTCCCTTTTCTGTTACCACCAATATCTATGAAAAGAGGAATGAAGAATCACCTTTTAGCAATGCCGGCAAGACTAACGGTGACATTTATTGCTCAAGTGCCAATGGTAATACTGTTGGTGCATCTGATGAGAAGAGGCATATGAACACATATAAAAAGGCATCCGAGAGGAGGATGAATTTTCATGACACATTTTTCTTGACGCCATGGACTGTACTTGTTTGCCATTGCGGTGGTCAGCGCGGCCACTTTTGCGCCTATAGAGAGCTACTTCGGGTCTCTGTTGGCCGTAACTTCTTGAAGGAGAAATCGGTAGGATCTTTTGGGACGTTGATGAACTGGCCATGGAACTCAATGTTATCTCTGGGGTACTGTACGCTGTATTTCAGCAAAATCTGCATGAGACAGAAAAAAGTGCAATTGCATTGTTTACTCTTGAGAAATATCATAGTACGTAAGACAATGACACACGTCAACACACACACAAAACGAAAGGACACGTCAATACGTGCAAAACTGTGTACGGTGAGCCCTATCATATTTTAAAGCGCGAGGAAGAATCTTTAATATATGGCGGCATGGCATAAAACTAGTTCCTTAGCGGCATGGCAGAAACCATGCCGCTAAGGAACTAGGAAGCCTCTGCTGGAATTCGCACCAAATAGGGATCATGGACAGCTAGCATGTTAAGATCGTGACCGCAGGTGACGGCCCAAGCGACGCTATCAAACGTGAAACTCCGAAACTGCCGTAGTAAGCGGGCTTAGCAGAATAGGTTTTTATGCAAGTTAGCAAGGTTCCAATGAAGGTACTTATAAGCGCAAAAAGACCAAGACAGAGTGCCCATACTGTCCCGTTATTATTTTTTGTGTGTGTGTCTTGGTCTCTTTGCGCTTCTCAGTGCTTTCCAGTCAACAGGCTGCCCTCCTTGCCGAATTTTCAGCGCAGCGGGCTAATGCATAGTTAGTAGCACGTACACCTTATTTTTTTTTTTGTTGAGCGCCGGATATAGCGAACAGCTATGAGGATATATTTTAAATCATTATTACCGACAGGTGAAACATTCAACGGACTCGAGAAAGACAAATGCTGCGTTCTCGTTTGCGGATACTTCTAATATATGTATTCTCTAACTCAGTCTGCGTGGCCCGTCAAAGAACCCACTGTGGGGAATTTTATTGCATATTTTCCGACATTACTAATATATTTCGGGCCATAGATAGCCTGACGTGTTGAATAGAGCATACTTGTGTATCTCAACCTGTCAATAAAAAAATTTATTTTTGTCGTTGCATGTCGTAGCTACATGGCCGCAATGGAAGCATATACAAGGCCACGTTGGCGGTACAGTGTTTGCGGTGCTCCGCTGTTGACACGAAAGACACGGGTTAGATCGCGGCCGTGGCCGTGTGAAAAAAATGCTAAAGGTGAGTGTTGTGGACGTCGTCAGTGCACGTTAAATAAACCCAGGAAGCAGACATTTCCGGAGCCCTCCACTATAACACACTACATAATAATGTCACGACTCTTGCAAGTAAAACTCTATCACATATTATTATGGAAGCGTACAGCCGTGCATGGCACTTGAAGAGTTGAAGTCTCTTAAAGAGCCCCTAAACAACCCCGAGGTCCAAAATTTGTTTTTTGAAGATATAACTGCGCTCCTGTGCGATGTGAACATGCTGCCGCAAGAATTTTGCGAATAGGTGCAATAATAAAGAAGTTACGCGGGTTTAAGTGGCCGCTTGTGTCGGTTTTGTTTTCTTGGTCGGCCTCCCCACACTTCTCTGCCGAAGAGAGGGCAGGCGCGGCGTGCCGTCGAGACTCCGCCCACTTTTGACACGTGACATGACGTGAGCAATTGACGTCATTGACGCTTGCGTTGCAGTTCTGGTTGTTCCTGCGCTCACGCCGGTGGGATGGGCACAGGATCTGACATGGACGTGGTTTCGAGCAATCAACGAGCTACAACTGCGCACGGTTATTCGCGGCACAACGTGACGACACCTAGGATGCGAGGGCCAATCACAGGGAAGAGGCACGGGAATTGTTTTTTGAAATACGGCGTCTGTGTGGCGCGCAGCGCTGTCTAATTCGCAGAATGTGATCACCGCAACCTTCTCAATGATTGAGTTAGCTTGTTTGGGCGGCTTAAAAAAAGTAGGAGCCTGTTTAGTGGCCCTTTAAGGCAAACGTATGAATGCGGCGATGTGAAGAATTTTAATTGTGTTGAAAGTTAAACTTCAAAATTATATGGGTTCCTACGTTTCGAGATTTACCTTTTCAGAGACGCGAGCACAATAACTGGCGGAAAGGCTAGGGAACCGGACAGACTTGTGCCTCCCTACTGTCTCGCATTTTACACAGACTATGGCAAGTCAGTTCTGCGGCATATGTCGATGCAAAGGTTTTTCTTCTGTGCTGTGAACACTGCTACAGAACTAAGAGGAAAGACGGAAACCCATACTGCACCTTTGCGATGAGCGTGCATATTTGTAGTTCCGCTATCCTCCTACCAAGGCACATGCGTGGACCAAAGCTGAAGGGCAATGAAGCGTATCCATCATGCGGTAGAATTTCTTGGTCTGTTTTCAGCCAGCGTTCAGGTACATATTGTTCCGGACGTGAGAAATTTTCCTCAGCGCGGCCAGAGACAAATCCATCCACGAACATAGGCACCTAGTGATAGTAGAGGGAGAGAAAGAGAAAAGGAAATAGATGAAGAGGAAAGGCCGCGAGGTTAACCACCAGATATCAGACGCCCGTCCGTCTGCTGCCTTAGCACTTGAGAGGAGCAGATAGGCGTTATAAACAGAACAGAGAGACGTTAAAAATACCTTTCAGGCACGCACGCACGCACGCACGCACGCACGCACACACACACACACACACACACACACACACACACACACACACACACACACACACACACACACACACACACACACACACACACACACACACACACACACACACACACACACACACACACACACACACACACAGGGCATTCCAGTTAGAGGCGGTCATTAAGGCCGGTAGATGAAAAGAAGCGCAGTAGTGTTTGCATGACCTCTTTTGCGACGCGAAGGTCGTTCATCCAGCTGCGAAAATTAGCCGGGATGGGAGCTTTTACAACCGTCAGACCCTGAATTCTCGTGCCCTTAACATTTTCTTCGTCATAGCGGAGTGAATACGGCACATGTCACGACTTTACAACCCCTGCTAAGCGGAGGAGTATAAAAAAAAAAGAACTATGACTTTATAACACTCCCCATGACGCTTCAGGTCAGGCGGTCAGAAATTCTGCATAGGAGTTTTAACGAACATTTCTCGCAACGACGCGCTTGCATCGGCGTGTGTATGCGCACACACTCGTCAGTTTAGTGCGTTCGTGTGAATCCCCAGCGAATTTGTTGATTCGACGAATCATCGGTATGCATGTACGTGCGTGCGTGCGCGTTTGTGTGGTGCATGTGGCTGGAGTCCCAATTCAATTGTGACACAACGAATCATAGGTGCACAGTGTTGTTCAGTGGCCGTTTAGTGTTCTGTGTAAACGTGTCAAGGCTGCTTGCACTGGCGAACCGTACTGGACATCATCCCTAAGTCCTCTAGCCAGAAGTGTTATGCCGCACATCGAAGAGGTGATCCCGTCAGTGTGTGAAATTGGAAATATTTTGTTATGATGGAGCTAGGGCACCACCGCCCAGCTAGTGTGGATGCGGTTTCAGGCTTCACAGATTACCATCATCATATGCGGACAGACCAGGTTACTGGAAAACAAACGCCAAATCCATCAACCGCAATAAAAAGGACCATAAGGGTGGGATGTTTACCCAGGTAAACCCAATACTAATAAAGTTATGCAAGAAATAATTCTCCCGGACCACGCCTAGGCTTAGTTGGCTTAATCAAAATCTCTTAGACTGCAACTGCCAATTATACTCCTACAGCTACCCGCAAAAGCACCGCGATGGACGCAAACATGTACTCCCATAGGTGTACCTGCAATAGTCGCTTTGGTTGTAAACATATAGTTCCATCAGTACACCCAAAAGCTGCGTTATAGGGGACTAAACTTCTGCTTCGCTTGACGGGAGTATATTAAACACTCATGAGTGTTTGCGCTAGAGAACAAGTCGTTTACTCTCATCTCGGCTCATTTCTGCTTAGAGTGCATTTCTCTCTGGGGTGCGCTGTTCACAGTCGCACAGAATGTGGCCAATTGCTTCTTTACAGCTGCTGTTGTCGCAAGCTGCACTGTCATGATACAGACGTAGCAAATCATGATACAAATCTAAAGTATCCCACCGTGAACCAATACATTAACTGCAAGAAAGACACCCTACACGAGTATTCCATTGCCGTGGGAACCGGAGGAAGATTACGTGCACGGACCTAGGGAACCCTAATGAAGTGGATGCTGTGCACTGTTCAGATTCCGCCCGTAAAAGTGCGAAATTGAAATCTTTGAGAACAATGTCTCACGCTTGCAACTGCTGCGTGCTCATACTTACGGCTTCGTAGACGTTCCACTTACTCATCTCAATATTTAAAGGGATTTTTAGCAAATAACACTTCGCGTTTGTTGCACTAATCTTTCGGTATTTAGTTACCGATCGCTAGAATTGGAGAAAATATATATCATTAAAACTGACCCCAGCGGGGACAACGTAGCCTGACATGACGACGTCATGGTCCAGTTTTCTGTAGATTCCCGGCAGGCTGGGGTTCAACCTGCGAATTTTGAGTGAACACATACGTTACTACAGTTAAAACAAGAACATCACGAACATTTACTTGTTTATCATTTATTTCTATGTAGAATTCCGCATGCAGTTGACCACGCAGGAGAGAATACATCAGTAAACAAAAAAGACAGACAGGCAAAGAACTTTTGCCGTGCCGCGCCTTTCCCTGTTAACAAAAAAGAAATTAAAGGTTATTTTATTCGACGGGACTTCACGTGAGAAATTTGAAGGTCTGATTTCTTTGATTTCATGTGGTTATTGTAAGTATACTGTAATGTGCTAGTTTCGCGAAAGTAAGTTTTCCTCGCCGCATACTAGTCTTTTTTCTTTCACTCATATTTTAATGGTCTCCACAGAAGGGCATACACATAGCAAATTTTTGCTGCACACCGGAAGTTGTTACACGATTAATAGGTAACGTTCTGGAGCTATGCGCCATAATTTTAGCACCGCTGCTGTTATATAGGTAGAGCCTTCGCCGCCGAATGTCCAATGTGCCATGTCCCGTGCAGTTCTATGCGATAGTGGGCTGACCATGCACGAAGGCAGTCTGCCGTGTGAGGTGCAGAAAGCAATAACTTATGGGACGCCTTTGTTTTGCAAAGTCGCTTTTATCTTGCAGAACATGTTCATTGCGATGTCTAGGAACCATGACTTATGTTGAAGTAGGTAGGCAGCATTTGATCGCCAGGCAGTTGCTGTGAATTTAGTAAATCCTTCTTTAGGTGAATACTCAGGTTCACCACTTACCGCATGCTTTCTTTCAGGCACGCCTTTAAGTAAGACAGCTTCTCCAGCTGCTGTGGTTCAACAGAGTTCGAATCCTCGCCGAGCACAGCAGTCGCTTCTTCCCGCGCTTTTGACTGCGCCCGTGGATTTTTCGCGAGGTGAAACAGCAGATATGTCGCCGCTGTCGACGTCTGCAAAGTTGATATACAGGTGTATATATGAGGTGCCCAGGCCCGTAGCCAGGAATATTTTTCGGGTCAGGGGGGCCCACATGCCTTGCCCACTGGCCTCAACTGTTTGAGAAAAAGATCTATTTTCGTTAGTTATTTTTGGTAAAAATCGCCGTACGCGCACATTAAAATGACTTTTTAAGTGCAACGTTGTTAACAGGCTTAAATGTTATGTTATTAGCACTACAGTATGGTATTAAAACTACCCTCAAGCAAAATTTCGGGAGGGGCCCGGGCCCGTAGGGCACCCGCCCTGGCTACGGGCTTGAGGCACCATTCACAATACATAGCTACTGGAAATGTCTCGATCAAGCTGCGTATTCTATCATAGCGCACCACCCCGGATATGCAGGACGTTTTTCTTTTCTTTGTTTTTTTTTCTTTGCACAATACACACGTTATAAGGAGTGAAGGAAATAGCAGAGAGGGAAAGGCAGGGATGTTAACCAGTGTAGGACAACCGGTATGCTACGTCTGCATGAGGGGCAGGGGATCGCAGAGATTGAAAGTTGGGAGAAAAGAGTTAAAGAGAGAAAGGGACCACATATAGCGTATGTTGTCAGTCAGAGTCAGTGGCTCTCGTATGGTATGCGACATTACTGTTATAGTCGCTTGTGCAAGTCTGTCGTCTTTAAAAACTGCAGCAGCGCCTTTGTCGCCATCAGCCATGATGTCTTGTGGGGCCGACTTTCCAGAATGGCATCGACTGACATCCGTCGCAGGTCAGGGTGAGCAAGAGCGGACGCCAGTGATTGCCTGTAAGGCTTTACAAAGATGCAGTGACAGTAAGGCACCTGCCGCCCTCGCCCACGAACTCTACGTCGAGGTGGAACTACTCTGTCGTTGCTAACATTCGACGGATCAGACAAATTAGTAGACGCTTATTACTTAACATTCGAAATCGCCACTGTGAAGAAAACTGACGGCACTGAAAAGTTGTAGGGCGTCACAATTCATGGAATACGCAATCTTTGCGGATCTTACAGGAGCGCGCTTAGCTCGAGATATTCGTAATTGAATTTCGAAGCCCCGCTCCAGGCGCTATCACAGCCGACGGTGCTCTGAGCTCAGGAAATACGGCCGTTCCGTAACGTCGACATTTATGTCGCTCCTTGGTCGGGCGTTTTCTCCAGCTTGAGCATTGCTCCGGGGGAATATCAGAGCAGAGAAGCTGCAATCAGCTACAAAAGCAGAACAGTAAGAAGCCGCATGGACCATTATAAAATTCATGGTAATTTAAACTCACATCAGAATATGGATGCCTCCATATTGTCACTCGGCCAGCTTTTGTCCAAGTCTGCTTGATCACGTATGAGCACTTCAACAAACAACGCTTATGATACGCGCATCGGCTGATAGTAGCGCGCACTTCTCTCCGACAAAGCAGACGTCTGTACAGTAACGCGAGTGCAAACGTTGCGTCGTACCATGAGCCACCATCTAGTCGTGACAGTGCCAGCGACGTTCCCGTCTAGCCCACTCAAGCTCTTTGTACAGGCGTTCATGTAACGCGTACCACTTGGCCGAGTGCTGAAGAACTCGCCCTATGCAATTTTCTCGCTGACTGCTTCGCATTGCACCGATTCCCACAGTGCGTGGGATCTGCAGGATTTTTTCGTATACGAATCAAATGCCATCATGAACTCGGGTGAGCCGCAAGGATCTGTGCTCGGACTATAGTGAACTAGAAGACTTCTGGTGTTCTTGTTCACTATAGCTGATGCGCTCGCGAAAGCGCTCGTTTGATGCCGCTGTGCTGGGCCAAGTTTTCTCGATGGTGCAAAGCGCACGCTGCTTAGCGCGGTCGCGCGGTGTGAAACGCGTGCCAGAAGACATCAAAACAACATGGCTTAGCTCGCAGCTCTGCTGGGCCTCTGCCGCTCAACCGTGACATGGTACTTTACGTGCCTGCATGCTAACTTAATAAGGCCACGTTCACTACAATTCAGATTGCGCCTAAAGCTGCTAGTCTTATTTCGTATATTGTATTATGCATTGCTATCGCATTTCTCGCTTCGCCGTTCTGGCGAAGCTGTGATATTAAAAATAATTACATTAACGTTACTGCTAACTTCATGACTTCCACCGTTAGTTTATTCGCGGATGACTGCGTGGTATATAGAACGTTGACTAACACTGAAGACGGTGATAAGTTGAAGACCGATCTAAACAGGATAGATAAATATGGTGCCAGGACTACAGTTTTTTGGTGCTAGCACATTTGACAGAACAGTTGCTTTTTCACTACGAAATTCAACCCGATAACGCATCACTACACGCTCAATGATAAGCCAGCTGAACATGTATCCAACTTTAAGTACCTAGGTGTTCATTTAGCGTGTAATTTGTCATGAAATTGTCACACTGGCACTATAACAAACAGTGCTTGTCAAACCCTCGGACGTATTAAGCGTAACTGGCATGTCACCATTACTGCCGCTAAATATTTAGTCTACAATGCATTAGCCCGCCCTAAGGTTCAATATGCTTCACAAATCTGGAGCCCTCACCGAGCACACCTCATAAATTCAGCATAAAAGTGCCCGTTTCATAACAAAAAATTACTCTCCGCGATGGAGCATTACCGAAATAAATATTTCCATAAACTTGCCTCCTCTGCAATCACGCATAATATTGCCACTCTTGTCTCTCTTTGATAAAATCTTTCACAACGGTTCCTGTCTATTCGTACATATCAAACCTGTGCACCGAATACTTGCTCGACTAGACCATCAATTCAAATTAGAATCTTTCTTCGCCCGAACCAACCTGTATTTATATTCACCTTTAGTTCTCGCTGTTAATCATTGGAATCAACTACCAGAACATATCTGTATTACGAACCACGACGAATTCGCGCGCAAATTAATGCTTCGTCTTGGTGTTTGAATTGATTTTTTATAATTGTCTACGATATATTATGTGCTTATATAGATTTGTTAAAAACACTATGTAACATGCACAACTTGTTCCCCCTGACTATTCTTTCAGGATGTGAATGCTTAGCCTCGTCAGCTTGTCGCGCTATGCTTTCGTTTTAGTTTGCGAGATATCTCTTTACGGTTGTTTACGTTCCCATCGTTTCTTTTTGACCTTGATTATCGTATTGATCTGAAGTGCGTGTACTGATGCCCTACTGGTTAAAGATGCTTATCACGATAGCACATGTTGGCGGCGATAAGTCGTACGCACTGGCGCGCTCGTTGTTGGCCGCTATCATGCCCGCGTGCAGCAGATCTGCTTGCCTGTATAAAGGTTTGGGCGATAACGGCACCGAGCATAAGCACGGAATACCAGTTATGTTCGTTAAGACGACAGCATCACTCGCTTGATCTTTCCGAATGTTTGAGTCATGTCGAAGACTCCAACATTTCTTATAACTAAATTTCGAATCAAATTCGAATTAATAGAAAAGTATTCAACAAATTTGCCAAACAATACAGTGTTCTCACACCACTGCATTACGCTGACATATCGCTCATGCGAAAGCCATAGATCAATATTTTCGTCGAAGAAGTGACAGTTACATTAGAACTTGTACAGAACATGTCAATCAGTAGAAGGATCTTCGATGCTGAAAGTTTAAATGTGCGAATTGGCTCATTAAACTTAACAGGTCGTAACAATGTATAATTTGCACAAATGATTTTACCTTAGGAACTTACGCAGAATGTACAGCGCAGCTATATATATATGTGTGGCTGCTTAGTCAAATGTTACCTGGGATACTTCTAAATACATCCCCTGATAGCAAGGGTAAATTCGAAGATTTTTTTTTCCAGGAAGTTTGCTCAAGATTTGCAAATACTCACCGTATCCACTCCCGCGAGGTTGAAGTCACTGGTAAACGTGAAGATTTCACCAAATGTTAGCTTTTTCTCTCTTAACATGTGTTCCAGTATTGTTGGCTCGTGGGCAGACTCTTCAGAAGTCATTCGCTCGGCTGCAGCAACAATGTGCCGATGTATGCGCCTTAAAAAATGCAGAAGCAGACGTACAGTCGAGGCTTGCCTAACTACACATGTATACACTTCGGTACTCTCAGTATCTCACAGGGGACTTATTGCTCATCGCTTCGTTAGTGATTGTGACACCTTGGCGCGAATGTATTGAGCCCAAGTGGGGCTAAATTAAAGGACGAAAGCAGTAGATCTGGCACATCCAATATCTCCTATTCACATTTGAGTTCAGCGTAAGTATAGAAGCGACGAAGCGAGCCTTCAACATAGTGCTGATGTTAAGGGGACCCACAGTTGTACTGCACACGCGCCTGGTCGTGTTCCTTCACGATAGAGAGTAATTGAGATTTTTAAATCAATATTGCAATATCTCAGTAAGCAGTGTTGCCGTTGTCCCTACACATAACAGAAGGGGCGGAAACAGAGATCGAAAAATTGCGTTTTAAAACATTGGCAGATCCCACGTGCACTGGGAATCAAGGAAATGCGAAGCACGCATCAGGAACGTAAAATGGATCTGCATTGTTGTCTCGCTGTACCGATTTTGGTACATACGAAGTTAACAAAATGGCCGCAACAACACCAAGACTGTGGCATGTAAACCACGTCGCTGATGACACGCATGTCATGATTGTCATGTTATGACCTGTCATTTACGTTCGCAATGCAGTCGTGTTGTGCCATAGCAATTTTGGTACACATCCCATTAACGAAACGGCCAGGAGAGCACCAAGACCGTGGCATGTAAATCATGCCGCTCATGACATGCATGTCATGATTTTCATGTTATGACCTGTCATTTATGGTCTTCATGCAGTCATGTTGTGCCATACCAAGTTTCGTATGCATGTCATTAACGAAACGGCCAGGACAGCACAAAGTCGTAGGCGGCTACATAGATAGATAGATAGATAGATAGATAGATAGATAGATAGATAGATAGATAGATAGATAGATAGATAGATAGATAGATAGATAGATAGATAGATAGATAGGCTCAAAGTCGCCGAAGATCGCGAAGAAATGCTTCGCATTTATTATTTCTGATGACATTCTAGCCACTGCAAGCTTGCACGCTTTGAGTGACGTGCTTTCTATTGAGATAGAAAACAGGAAGTCGATGAAGGACGGTAGATGGTCCCTTTGGGTACCGGATTTGTCCCATCGCTGGCGCTACTTCCACTAATGGGTCATAATTATTAAAGGGGGTTTTACGGGCAAACCCACGATATCATTATGAGGCGCGTCCCGTAGTGCATGGGGACTCAGGGGTCATCATCAACATGCCGCTTTGCATCCATGTTGATGCAACGAGCATCAACATGGATGCTCGTTCCTTGCAATTCGCCACCGCCGTGGCCGGGATTCGATCCCGCGGCTCCGCGCTTAGCAAGCACCCCAGGCGCTAAGCTTCCGAGGCGGGTCAATTGCGAACCTTAACCAGCTTTTCCCAGTAGCATACAGTACAGTCCTGAATGTCCTGTTAAGTAATTCAAGTATCAGTAATCCCGTGTTAGCACGATTTTTATTTATTTGGAACGACTTTCTACTACCGATTGATATATATCTCTCGATTTCCCAGGCTGCGTATTGTGAGAGCACTAGCGCAAAAGAGTGACAATCATGGTGCACGTGGAAGACGACACACGCAACACGCACAAGCGTTAACAACTTGAACTTGCCTGCGTGCGTGCGGCCGTATGTGTGTGCGTGTGTGTGTTTTGCGCTAACGCTCTCGCAACGCAGGGTAAGCCAACTCATCCAAAAAGAACTATTGTTGCAGGCCGCGTATTACAGCCGATACTTCGTACTTTGGTTCAGCGACAAGCACAGAAATGAAGCAAAATCGAAGTGCCCTTACACGGTGAAGTCGTCCATGGCTTTTTCGAATCGTTGCCAGGTTGGGGTACGTATATACCGAAAATACGGAAACCGGTATCCGAACTTTTGCAAGCAGGTGAAAACTGTTCTCATGTCTTCGAGTATGGCGGCACCGTCAAGGGTCAGGTCGAGCGGATGCTTCAAGGTGCCGAGCCGGGCATCAACGGACGCCAAGGCAACACCTGCGTGACAGCAACGCGTGTGCACTGTTCACAGCTTGCACGTATGCTCGATTTGCACAAGTCCTATTCATGGCAACGTATCACACACTTGCAGCTCGTAGACAGACATGGGAAGTAACGTAAATCCAGATTTGGCGGAATTAAAATTACGGTAACACAGTTACAATAAAAAATTACTTTTTACTGCACACTAATGTAATGAACTACTTCAAGCGAGTAATAACAAGAAAATAACTCGTTACCTACCCAGCTACTCTTGAGTAAGAGACGGCGTGCCCACTTGTCTTATATGGCAATAAGAATTCAATAAGAATTCAGTAAGAACGCAGGCAACTTTATCTGAGCAGGAAACCCACAGAAATTATGAAAATTTCCTAGCATCAGTACTCGAGGCCTCGAATAACGTCGTGGCAAGACCACGAGCTTCCACGACCATCCACACTCCTCACCAGAGAGGTTGACGGCGGCGCCACTCTGCTGACTGTGGGGAGCAGCCCGTCAACGCGGAGCAAAGGGTTCGAAGGAGCTAACGTGTTGCTCCGGTAAGGTGTTTCATTACACCTGACTGCGATAGGTTCAGCGGTCCGAGGTTCTTTCGCCACCCAACTATTCTTTAGTCAAGCAAAGTCCAGCGAGCTTCGAGGCAAGTTAGGGAGACCTGTTATCAAAACAGCGATAGGTTGTCGCTGTGACGGTTCACCGGCTAATCTCAAGTTGAATGCTAGTGTACCAGATAGTGCATGAATGAAGAACTTCTGTGAAAGTAATTTCAAAGTGATTTCCTTACTTTTCAATAGTAATAGCAATGCCATACCACTGATTTCTGCCAGCTGTTCTATCTAACGAAATTTTAATACATTTAAGAAACTTCCGGAAAGGTAATGAGCAATGTAACTTAATTGCATTTTGCAAATAATTTCGCCATCTCTGAGTAAGTCCAAGCCTGCATATTTATAACGCAAGCATCAATTTCGCGAAAGCAGGGAATTAAAAAGCTACAGCGAAACTTCATTCTTACATATTCTGCAAGCGTCACATGACGTCATATGACGTGTTTGGCGTCATCATTTGATTACGTGACTTTTGGTATCTGCGCCGTGGGCGTCACTGCGTTCTTGTAATTTGATACATATAATGCTTTCGCATAAAAACAAAACACAGGTGAGGCAAACTTGTGCTTCCGGTCGCACGCATGTATGACACGCATGTGTGATACTTCGTCACACATGCGTGTGAGGTGGTATGATGAGACTGAGAGTTTATGAAAACAACGATTCTCTTATAACAGCGCACAACGTGTATATTAGTCGACATTAGTGAACATTTGCAGTCGTTTAGCCATATTTAACCAATCATTAGCCATCAGCTATCATTGAGCAAACGATGGCTGATGGCTCGTTCTGAATTAGTCAGAACTAGCCTAAATTAGCCAACACTGTGCAGAGCAAGCCAGGTCTGTTAGTGTTCCTGGAAGAACACAGTAAGTCATGACTACATTGCTCACTTTTCGACGATCTCAAATGACGTTGGTGTTTTAAGCTGGTATGAGGTCTGGCACATAATACCACTTCGAAGTAAGCTTCCTTCGTATGAATAGTTTCGTCAGGGTGATCTTGTCGTTCTTATTAAGAAAGCTTTGTTTCCAATCCTTTAACTTGAGATGTTGGCTGGTGTAGGCGCTATTAATTGTTCTACAAATCAAATATGCGGGTAGCCATGCTTTCAAGTATCACAAATTTCAGAGCCTGAGCTATTCGAATATCTCAGTTCTTTCTTTTTTGAAACAGACGCCCGTTAATGTTGACCTATGGCTAAAAGCTGTTATTTTTCGTGTATTCAAGACACTTGGTTCCGCTACCGCTAACACTGTTTTTACCCTATGCCTATGCGTTGGTTAACCCAATAATTCTCCCTATCGTTTTCTTCAAACATCCTTTGAATTCTTACAATCAGTGATTACTTTGCTCGCTTTAACAATCATTTGTGAACACTTCGTTGGGCAATATACGAAACTTTGGGTATTTGTTCTTTTTTTTCCCTTTTTTTACTTTTATAATCACAGGTGTACCAGGAAAGCGTTTCTGGTCATCTTCTTTTCCTCATTTTTTTTTTCTGTCTTCGGAAGCTCGCTTAAGTGGTAAGACCACGTCAGCCGTGTTTGGACAGCATTAGCGGCGTATTATTTATTTATTTATTTATTTATTTATTTATTTATTTATTTATTTATTTATTTATTTATTTATTATATCGATGTTGCATCCGGTAGCACTGTCCATAACGAATTTATTCAACACCAGCACTCACTAGCCGGAATTAGGCATCATTTATCTTTCACTAACTAGCGTAAACCTGCGCCAACTGCATCGTGACTGCAAGAAAGGCAACTCCTTCTGGCGTAATTTGTTGAAAGAGCAGGTAATTTACGACCGTGTTTGAAACCACATTGCTTATTACATGGAGCGTGGAGTACGATAATATTTGGCACACATTCTCACAGGAGCCTCAATGACTGATTGACTGACATCGTTCTCTGACCATCTCCAAAAGTGCTACATGGCACCTCTAAATATCGCGAGTTTCGAGAGAGAGTATACGACTGCTCGTGTGAGGTCGTGACAATCAGCAACGCAGTTTTGAGAGAAAATGTCGATACAAGAGTTCCAGCAAAATCGATATCAGATCCCGTTCAGTTTTCTTTGCATATAAATGACCTGCAACAAGTAACTGACCGCGCTCAATTATTGATACGCATAGGACATATGCATTACAGTTAAAGCTGGCAATATTGCAGAAATTGGTCATAAGGCGAATATTATAGTTAAAAATAATTTCGGGCTGTTTCTTGGGTAAAAAATTAACACTTAAAACAAAGAAAACGAAATACATTGGTTTTTCAGCCTCTACTATAAAACAACCTATCACTAGACAAGTTCTTAAGGTACCCTGGATGATTTTTCATGAAAAGCCGCAGCGGGAAATCTGCATTAACAGTCTCTGCTCTAGTTCGGCATCTGGCTTCTGCAGATTAACTCTATTCCGTGAGGACTTTAACACCATTTCAGGTCGTTTGAGGTGTAGTCCACTTTAACACCATTCGAGGTCGGTCCATGGGGATGGACGTGTAAAACCAACATTAAATCCCACCAGTAAACCACAAAAAGCGCACAAATACATTTGTGTCCTATTCTAAGCATTACAATCCGACTGCGTCACTACCATACCGATTACATATATTAACATTTGACTATTTACGTCAGCGGAGCATTTACATTCGCGGTTATAGGGTCGTTAGGTTCAAGCGCCCGTTCAGGTCCTCCCTATTTAACTCGTCCTTGGGGCGTACAATAAAGGTAAGCGCAAGCGATCCTATTCTGGTACCATGTAGCAGTGTGCAGAACGTACGCTACAGTTTGCAGGCATTCAAGCGTAGAAGAGGCTCCCAAGGGTGGCCTTACCTTTGCATAACAATATGAAAAGAAGCGTTCCACTTCATGTCTGTTTTTTGTTCTTTATGACCTAGAAAAATAGGCACACTCTCAAGAAAACTTACTTTCCAGAGCCCATCGCTGTAAGAACCTGAAACAGTCTTCCACTCTGCCGTTTTCATCCATGAGTTTGTCGAGCAAGCCCAGGGCCTCTTCCGCGATTTTGTTCATGGTGGGCAAGTACGACATCGTCGTTCGTACGCGCAGCGTGTGCTGCTGCGTACTCGTCCGAACTTTTAGCCAGTCTTTTCCCTGACTGCAAGAGTACGGCAGACGTGAAAATGTGAGCGCGCTAATTATAACACGAGTGAACCGTTAGAGCAAGAACACGCGTAACATGCGCAAAATAATACAGGGCTGCAGCTTTAATGTAACACGGAGGGACTAGCCGATTGTTGGTGCCTGTTTTATAGGCCTTTAAAGTTTGTGAGAGATGGAGGACTGAAAAGTTGAAAAAATATCTCTGAACCGGGAGCGTTGCTGAAGCAAACGCATCGACAAGAGAGCTTAGGTTCATCAAGTTGACAAGTGCTTTCATTAAGAGCGCTTGCAATTGCGCGTCGCTCCCTCTCCGCAAATTTCAAAGATGGAGAAAGAAACAATCAACTTTTCTCTTGTCCTCTCCGATCTTGGGGGGGGGTTCCCGGAGAGTCAGAAAGACGCGTACGTAAACGCTGCTCTAAATAAACAGTTACTCAGTTGATGAATACAATCCTCGTTGTCGAAACGTTTACTTCTGGAGCATTCGGGGTACGTTTTGTACCACCAAAAATACAGCAGAGTGGTTGATGGGCAGCGGGCCGAAGGGAACTGGTTATTAGCGAGGAAAGCTTCCACATCGGGAAGCCGCCATTACCATGCATATATATTTTCTTTGTGACTTCCTAATTTTCCTATAGCTTTCCGGAGTAGAGATAAGTAACTGCGGTGTGTGAACATTGCGCAGATTAGCTTGATAATCACTGTTACCTCTGATAATTGCACTCATATGTTTGAACAACAACAGCAACTACAACAAACTATAAGAACTAGCGAGGAAAACGATGTATTCCCGCCATCACGTAAACGTTCTGTATCGTACTCTTCAGGGCAAACAGTAAGAAATTAAAAAAGAATAAAGTCACTTGCTATGACAATAGTAGACAGGAATGAGTGATTAGGCATAGAAGCGACCCCGCGGTTAAGCACTTGATGAGGCTTACAGGTTGAGAATACCGACGTCAGCGTAGTACTCCGGTCTGCTCGCTCGGTAATCCTTGAAGGCGGTTGCACCCATCCTGAATGGCTCCTTCCCTTCCTCTTGGTACATGTTCCGAATGTCGGTGCCCGCAAACAGGTGCACCAGGGAATAACGGCCCGGCAGCTTCTCGACCACGATAGGGCCGTACTTCCTGTACATTTCCATCGACGCGTGGTGCCTTTGGTCGGGATGGTGCTTACCTGAAAAGAACACGGCTTACACTGAAAACATTTTAAGCTAGTTTGACAAAATATATTTCACCGCTTATGCATTACGTACCAGTGGCGTAGGCAGGCATGGGCTGACCGGGCTGAAGCCCCCCCCCGAAATTTTTCGAGCCGGCGCCGGGCTGGCTATGCTGACTCGTCACGATGAACAAAGGCGCATATCCTTGGAACGTGTGGCTACGGGAATTCACCTCTCAACGACCGCCTGACGTCTAGGGGCTTGAAAGAAGGAAGAACGCGGCTTGTTCAACGGAGCAAAGGTGATTAACTCGCCACGCTATAGCAGGGAAAGTCACGTCTTTTTCTGCAGTAAAGCAACGGCGGCAAACGAAAGACGCCTGTCATTGATCGGTTTTATGATAAGGGCCTTAAAGACGTAGATTCTTCGGAAAGGAAATTCGGTTTGGACTTCACGCGGTAAGTGTCTCTCGACTGAGGAGACCTTAGGAGATGATATATTCTTGATGGCACGGAAAGATAGAATGGTGGAGGAGGGTGCACGGTAACTGTCTCTCCGGAGAGGACACCGCAACCGGTACACTCAAAGGGAAGGGGGTAAGAAAGAACAGGAAGGAGAAAGAAAGTTCAAAGCACAAGGAGGAGCCTTAGCCGAAGCAGTCACAGGAAAAGGGGAGTGAACGAAGAGAGTGGAAAGGAGAGGCCACTTTAACGAGACTGGAGATCACTGGCGGCAACGAGTGCCAGGTGTGACTAAATCACTCCCAGTGAGAGAAACCAGTGGGTGCTCGGCGGCAGTGGGGAACACAAAACGGCCTGAAGGGGAGCCGGCGATCTTCACCCCCAGCAGCACAACGACGGCGTCAGACACACCTTCGCAATGTAGTACCACTCATGCAATGCAGTACTTTTGTCCTATGTGACAAAAGGAAGCGGTCAGGCTGCGTATCCGTCTACGTGTGCAGTTTGCTGGAGGAAGGTCGTTTGCGGGCGAAAGCTATCAAGCTAGCGAACGAACTTCAAAGCAAAGTATGCCGCTGTTCCTTGTATCACACGACTTTTCTTCCACGGCTGCGACTGGGAACACTCATGGTATGCGTTGTATGCAGCAGCCGGGCTTCTTTCTCTTTTTCCTGTTGCAGCTGGGGGGCCAGCGACGCCGTACTTCGTGCGGTTTCTGCGCTCCCGCAGGGAACATATCTACAGTATCTCCGCTGTGTCATTTTGAGCAGTGTCCCTAATGGGTTGGATAGTTGTTTCTTTGAAGCCTCATGGATGGCCTAATGTAGTTTCTTCTTCGTCATCTTTGTTGATCCCTTCGATATGCTCACAACGAGCGCGCCCGGCATGTCCCCTTCAGGAGGCTGTGCTGCAGTGAGAGGAACTTTCTACGAACCTCGCGATTGGACAGCATTGTTTGGCAGTGTTATCCACAACTTAAAAACGGGCAATGGCGAGTCGAAAAAAAGCTGTGCTGTGGTTCGCCGAGCGCGTTCTCGGCTTTATCCTCACCGTCAGCGTTCCTTACGACAACCACGACCACTGCTACACGGTCACCAGCCCCGCTACGAGCAGACGGAGGTCGCGACACTCTTTGAAGACCCGATGGTCATCTGCGGATCGTCGCTTTCACGAAAATATGTCCCAAGGGCAGAAGCGACTCTCCGACTTCTGGGCAAGCTCATCTTCGAAACGCCAACATATGAGCGAGACCTCGAGCGGTAAGTCATGTCTTTCAACTTGCATCGTTGCATGTTAACTGATGTAATCGATATAGTCACCTTGCAATGGCGCTAAGTTGGCCTGTATGGATGATATCTGAATTATCTGAAAATGTTTAAATAATGCCTTTTAAATGTTTGCGTAGTTCATGGTTATTGCCAGGAAATTTATCGTTAATTTCATTTCTTGAGTAGCAAGTTGCGCTTGTTAGCCATAATAGCCGAAGCCGCTACTGTCGCCGAGATGATCAATCAGACTCAGTCAATGGTTTATTGTATAATGCGCAAAGAAAATGAATACGAAACTATTTGAATTGATACCATTTTTAGCTTGTATCAGATCAACTTCCAAAAGAGCATTGACAGTCCGCCGCTGGCCTCTTAATATTGTACAGTTGAATAAAAGCAAGTGAGGCAGAGAACGGTGCATTTGCAAGCAAGCACTTGAATAAGTTGATCGAGGTGCTCTACTGTAAATAAAAAAAAAAGCGTCTTCATGGATGATGAATGTTTCCTGCAACTTTTGTTTCAATGCGCATATCATTCCGGGTTATATCATCGAAATACACGAGCGATCGTTCATCATATACGTCGCTACAATTGGGGAGGGGGGGATTTATACTGCCATTATTTGGTTGCCTGGGGCGCAGACGCGGGGAATGTAGATATGGTATTAGGAAAGGAGAAATATGTGTGCACTATCTTGTGTTTTAAGCAGGTGTACGTCTAGTTGCCTGCAGTTGCAAACGAAATCGTATGATTACTTGTACGACGGATAAAAAATACGTTCATAGAGCTCGTTTTTGTGACCACAGTAAGGCAGTAAAAAATATTATGTGCACTATTCTGCTAGAGTAACCTTAGTGTCAACGAAATTAAAAAAAAAAAGAAGAGTACGAGGCCTGAGGTAAGTCACGGTAAACATATTGCCCCTAGCGCCAGCAAAGATGCAAGAACTATAGTCAAGTTTTTTATGAACACTGTTGATTTGCTGTTTCCAATGTAGATGCCAGTCTAAATTGACCCTTGGGTGTCAACTCACCCTCTGTACTCTTTCGCAAAGTTGACATCTTTTTTGACATTTTAACCTCATGGAATGAACGCGAGGTGTCGTGGGAGACATAATGTGACTCGATATTCGTGCGACTAATAGCAATCATCCTGACATTACATAGTTTACTTTCGGCAGATTCCGAATTACAACCAAAAGCTCTCGCCTTCTTGAGAATGCTTTTGTGCTCTAAGCGCGTTCACGCCTGCACACTCCATCCGACGTGAACGAGCACCACGAAAGCTTCTCAAAATTTTGCGGGGGGCGAGCCGTCTCGCAGCGAGTTCAGCGATTAACAGAGAGGGGCAGAAGCGAAAGAAAGGAAAGGCGGGGACGGCCGTTGAACGGGATGAATAGCGGGACCAAGTTCACACGCTTAGAGCAGGAAGGCAATCTGTGGACGAGAAGTCTTGGTTCGGAGATATGCTTTCGGGAAAGCCAACTTTTGCAGGAAAGTCAATTTTTGCAAATGGTCAAATGGCGGACTGCATGACACAAGATAACTAAAAAAAAGTTCCTGCGCGTTTCAGGCAATGTCTTAGGATTTTAAATTTACTTTGATCTTGATGTGGTAAACCATACCGAAGGCTTTCATAGTGTCTCAAAAAATATCGACTTCGTTGCCCAGCTTTTAAAATGCGCCGATAATTGTTTGCGGAAAGGTCGATGGCGGTGCTTACAGATTTGCCAGAGGCAAAGCTATATCGCTGGGGCCGTAGTATGATGTTATTCAGGACGAATGCATTTAACTGTAACGAAATAAGTATTTCGAAAAAGGTGTTAATAGTACACAGGACTGATACAGCTGTGTAGCTGTATCTAACCCGAGATGTACTGAGGCTATATACTTGGAATCAAATCCTAGACGAGTCTTCGCTTTTCATGCAGACGTACTGATTTATTTTGATTGGTTGTTAGAATAAGCTCCCATAGTGTAGTAAATATATAAGTGCTGGTGAGAAAACCGTAAATACTAAATACATAAAATGATACAATGTTCAGGAGGGTTTTCCACAGTTTATCAGGATGGCGTAGACATCAATGCATAAATGGACTCACAAAAGGCACCTTAGCGACAGTTTGGTATTGCGGAAGTTTTACGCAGCATCGCGGCATCGTTACAAGTTATATTAAAATTATCATTGCGCCATTAGTGTGCGCAAGTGAAGGACCTTTGTATTAACGGTGAGGAAACGAATGCGTCTCTGGTAGATTTTTTATCAGCTCTTTTTCTTTGCCACCTGGGAAAGTATTGTCTCCACGAGATTGTATTGTATTCGCGCTCAGTCGGCCGGGACAAATGAATGTCGAAGTTAGAACATACTACAGACCATGGGCCCTTTGATGAGCCCCAATGCTCCTTCAAAAATAAGATATGTATTGCTTTTCAATTGTTCATACCATGCTATAAAGTCGTCTTTGCGTTAATCTATTATATTTTCGCTAATTTTACATTTAAATGTGACACACAGTGGTGAATTTTGCAATGATTTAATGATCTACTTATGCAGGAACGCGTCCTAGACCCACCGGGAATGTCAGCCCCAAACAAGCACAGGATGATATTCGCCTTCAGGAAGACCAAGGACCTTCTCAGGGTAACTGTTATGTTGATTCTTATGAAAGAAGAGTGGGACACTTAAAAAAGAAAAAAAATCCTAGGACTATCACTTAAGAGACGTAAAGGTGAAAGCCAGTGGCTTTGGTTATCGAATGTCAAGTGGGTAATTTCGCACAGGCTGTAAAGATTGACATGGCTCATAGCCGCGTATCCCAGCCTGCCTATCCAGTGCGGCAATGAGCCAGCTTGTTGATTGAGCGCTTCCAGCCACCCCTGACTTCCACCACCTGGTCGGGCACCTTGTGTTCTCAGCCGTGGCAGTGGTGAGGGAAGTTTTCAGGGCATTAATGTTTAACAGGTTTTGTATTTTCTGTACCGCATTTCTTGTACCATATATAGTTTTCCGCAACATTGTTCTTCATTTTTTCTTTACGGTAACGTCCGCAACTCCGCATAATACATATAAGGTCTTCGCCTAAATAATGGAACTCTTTCAGAACACCAAGGGACAGAGTGCAGCAGACTCGACATTGGCCTGTACCAAAATGTCAACCAAATTGACAATGTCCTAAAGCACCAGCTCCTCACGTCCCCCTGGCGACCTGGTAGAAGCTATGAGTTCAAGTGCGTCAAGGACTTAAAGCAGAAGCGGAAATTTCAGCTGGCGTGGCTTGACAAATACCCATGGCTGAGTTATTCCGCGCTGTGTGAGGGCTCATTCTGCCGCGTTTGTGCACTCTTTTGCCGCCCTGAAGTTGGCAAAGGGCGTCATGCGTCCACCGGCGCACTCGTGTCTAGAGCTTGCCGAGATTGGAAGCACGCACTGGAACTTTTCGATTCACATCAGAACACGGTGTACCATCGGGAAAGCCAATCGGCGGCTGATCATTTTATAAAGGCCTTCTCGAGTGGTGCGCTTACTGTAGTTGAACAGCTTGATAGCAGCAGAAAGCTCCAGATAAAAGAAAACAGAAAGAGACTGGCCCCTATAGTCGACACAATAATATTTTGCGGAAGACAAGGGCTGTCTCTTCGTGGTCATAATGACAGCGGGCCACTAGATCTCGACAGTGCTCCAACAGAGAATGAAGGCAACTTCAGAGCACTACTACGCATGCGGAGTAGTTGCGGAGACAGCTACCTTAAAGAACATATACAGAACTGCTCCGGCAATGCGTCATATCTAAGTCCTACAGTTCAAAATGAGATTGTTGAAATCTGCGGCACCCTCATTCGAGAGAATCTCGTGTCAAAAATTAACAACGCGGGCTGTTTTTCTGTTCTCGCGGATGAGACCACAGATGTTGCTGGCATTGAACAGCTCACCATATGTGCTCGCTACTTGGACAAGGGAAGCAACCAGGTTGACGAAGTTTTTTTGGGTTTTGTTCCTGTAGATGACCAAAGTGGCCGGAATATCGCACGGGAGATTGTGAAGTTTTTAGTGAACGTTGGGATTGATATGGAGAACCTTCGAGGGCAAGGGTACGATGGCGCAAGTGCGATGGCTGGAAAAGCAAATGGCGTGCAAGCAGCGATTCGCGAGAAATACCCAACTGCTTTGTATACGCACTGTGCCAGCCACTGTTTAAACTTAGTGCTTTGTGCTGCTTGTTCTGTAGCTGATATTAGGCACTGCTTCGGAACAGTCAAGGAGACTGCGAAATTCTTTCGCAAATCGGCAAGCCGATCAAACGTGCTGCGTGCAAAGATCGCTGACGTGCGATCCGAGTCAAGGCGCAAGCGACTTCTCGGCTTGTGTGAGACTCGTTGGGTGGAAAAGCATGACGCGCTTCTTTCTTTTGTTTCTCTTTTTGACTGTGTCATTGCGGCGCTGGTTGAAATTGAATTAAATGGGAGTTCCGAGAATGCAGCCCAGGCGAACAATATGATATCTGCCCTGCTATCACCATCCTTCATTGTGGGCCTCCATGTCGCAGAGCACGTCCTGGCAGTGACCCTGCCTTTATCGAGACAACTTCAGGCAAAAAATTCGGACATGTGTACGGCGATTGGTCACATAGATGTTGTGCAACGCACAATTGAGCAATACCGAACAAACGCCGAGGCGTGCTTTGGGGAAGTATTCTCCAAGGCTCAAGAGTGTGGAGAGCGCCACAACGTTGAAATAGCAAAGCCAAGGATTAGGAGCCTCCAACAACATCGCGGAAATGATCACGCAGAAAGTGCAGAGGAATATTTCCGCAGATCCGTGTATATACCTTTCATCGATTTTATACTTTCTCAGCTAAAGCAGCGATTTGAGAATCACAGGCGGTTGATAGAAAGTTTCGGTGCATTGATTCCCGCAGCAGTTCCTCCATCACATGATGCCCGCCTAAGGCAAGCGAAGGAACTAATTCTTGCGTTCTCTAACGATGTGGATGAAATTGCTGCTCTCGGTGAATTTAGGCTCTGGTGGACTAAGTGGGAGTCAACAGGACCAAGCTTGCGTCCTAGCACTGGGCTCGACGCCCTTCCTCACTGTGACAGCACATTTTACCCCAATATTTATAAGTTGCTGCAAATATTGGTAACACTCCCTCTAACCACCGCCACAGCAGAAAGATCGTTCTCCAGTTTGAGGAGACTAAAAACCTACTTGCGCTCAACAATGTCCGAGGAGCGGCTGGTTGGCCTAGCCCTCCTCTACTGTCACAGGGATATAAACATAAATCATTCTGATGTCATCGACCGTTTCGCGAAGCTTCCCCGCCGTTTGGGGTTTGTTCTCTAGCTTTTCTCTAAGGATTGCATGCGGCTCTGTAAATGCTTTAAAACCTACTGTCAGATTTCTTCCCATCGCTCATATTCATAGGCCATTTTTCTTCCAACACCTCCTGAGAGCTAAAGAAAAACCACATTCCTTAAGTTGGAGATGTTTTTAACTATCGTGTAGCGCTATTATTTCTCAAATTAGTAACTAAACAAGTTGGTTACGACTTCACCGGTTCTGATCTACTTCTTAATCCTATTAGCACAAGGTTGCAGCCCGACAAAACCTTCTGTTACCCATATATCATACTAATTACGGTAAAATGTTATCCTCCTTTTGTGCAGCAGCACTTTGGAATAGTCTAGCATATGCCAAAAAATTGTCTTCCACTTCATACTTATCTTAACTCCAGCTAAGAAGTTATTCGCTTACTTATTGCATTGAAATTTGGATAACATTATTTGCTCACTTGTAGCCATGTATTTTGCTACGTCTGCGTATATTATCATTCGCTTTTTTACGTGTGTCCGGTTTCCTGATTATTTTTACTCCTCTGTATTCCGCCTTTTGTGTAACGATTAATCAAGGATCCTGGTGCAGTGCTATGTGACCCTTGTATGTTTGTTATTTCTTGTACTGCATTGCATTGTCCGAAACAATAATAAGTTATTGAAACCGCTGAAACTGTAAAAGCCGCTAATCTCGTTTCATTGTGTTGTTACATATTCTGTTGGCTTCCTTATTTTAGATTCCACGTTTTGGATACTGTGCCATAAATGCAAGTGCCTCCTTTTATACGTTAGTACTCCATCACTCCCATGTTACTGTTTATGAAAACTGTTAGCATTTCATCAGTCACTGTGAACTATACGCGGTTGGGGTTCTTGTTTCTGGCCCAGTGGCGAATTATGAAAAGCGCAGAGCGACGCTGCTGCGTTGTACCAACCCGTTTCCACAAAGGAAACGCCTCAGCTACTCAAAGGAGAGACGTGGTACAGACTTTTAAGTCAAGACTTTTACGTCGTCTAACCCTTTGTTGTTCTGACGGAAACATACATATGTTTTCTGTATATGTTGAACTCAAAAGCAACATAAATTATTGCTTCAGGTACTTCCGCGTTCGCGAGATCACCATTGTTAGTTCTAAATCAAGCGACGGAGTCAGTGCTCCTTGGAGCGCCTTTTGATGCTCGCCGTTTTCAGACAATGTTAAAAAAGTGTCGCAGCGTCCTTCAAGAAGAAACCTGTGCTACATGTGGTGCATGCAGAGTTTTGATCCTAACTGTGCTGAATGGCCTCGACTGGACTTATAATCAATGCTGACGTACGGACCCAAAATGTTTGTATGTGCGAAGTATTTGTTATGTGATTTACTGCGTTTCAATAAAAACAAAGCATTAAAAAATATGGTCTTTCACTCTATGGTGTTTCCTTGTGGTTAACATAGAGCTCATCATAATCCACACGTTGCCCTGCAGTAAGCAACCACATGGAAATATAGTCGAGCAATGTAATGCCTCTGCCTGCACAAGGAGTCTGTGTGAGCACCATGCACGCCAATTTTCTCTGCGCGGAGTTCCACTTGCTTCCAGTTTTCACCTACACACCTGACCTGACATCACAGAACGGCAGTAAACAATGCCAAAATCATAAGAGCGACCTGACAGGTCCTCCAAGACCACCCAATGGTCGTATGCAATCTTCAAGCCCCTCCTACCCCGCCGCCCCCCCCCCCCAAAAAAAATAAAAAAATTACAGCATATCCACGGAGTGAATGATGATGAGTGGGCGAAGCTCGGGATGTTCATCGTAGATCGTGCCGAGTTCCGGATTAATTTAGTTAACGCGCACGCTACGAACCATTATGGTTCAACTATGCACAAGTGAAATCTCCCACCGGCACTTCATTCCAAGTCAAGTTCCAGTGCCTATATATATATATATATATATATATATATATATATATATATATATATATATATATATATATATATATATATATATATATATATATGGGTTGCTGGTGAACGCTTCTCCAACGCGAGCAGTCGGTATTTTTCTCAATCAAGAAACTTGCTAGGAGACGCTGCCTGCGCCAACGTTGTCACTCGCGGGTGAGGGCGCGTTCTCCTTTTTTGCGAGCTGGTAGAGCGTTCATCAACGCGCGCCTTTCGCTCTCTCTCTCTCTCTGTCTCTCTCTCACAAGACAGAGAGGCACGAGCGCGTGCGTGTCTCCCGGCAGGCACGCGCCGGTGGCTACCTACTACATACAGCGGGGACGCACGACGCACGCCTTAAGGAGCTGGGCCTCTAAAAAAAAAAAAGCTACGCGCTTGAACGGCCGTATACACTGACTCTTCAAGCCCCCCCCGAAAAAAAATCCTGGCTACGCGCCTGTTACGTACAGACGGTGAACCAGTGAAGCTGAAATGGACACTGCCGGTGTGTATCATTGGGTTAGTTTTGAGAAGCAATACATAACGTTTGGCTTGTGTTTACCACGGGTGCTTACTTCAAATAAATACGATCATGTAGCAGTGGGTTGACTGATAGGCGGAGAGAATAAACTTTAGATGATATTTACTGCTACCGAGATAACCTTATCAAACCCTTTACGAGCTCTTCGAATAGACTTGTCTACGCCTGTGGTTTTGTCTTTTGGTGCCTCCATTTCTGGATTTTGGAATACAAATGTTTGCTTGGAAGTACAAGACTGCATTAATGAAACTGATCGTGTACTCAGTTAAATAGGTCAGAAATATTGTTTTATGTACTCAAATAACCATAAACGGTCAATACAAATTTTAGCTTGTTTTTATTTTTATTTATTACAGCGTAAGCTGTTATGAGACCACAACAAGGGTCGCTCTTGCGCCGTAGTTGTCCGCCGCCGCCGCCGCCGCCGGTGTCCGTAGCCACTATCGCTGCAAATCTTAGAAAAAATAACCAGGATGGAGGAGTATTCCAACTTGTCCTCTCCGTGGACTCGAACCCACACTATCTGCGTGATAGTCGAGCATTCTACCACTGAGCTACGCCTGTGGTTGAACAATCATCGCTAAAAAACCCGAACATGTATAACGTCTGCCGAGGAATCGCATTAAGAAATGTAATGTTACGTGGCAGAATAATAAAACGCCACTATACGTCGCGGAAAGTGGATTGCATAACGAGTTCGAGGAATCATTTCAAAGAACACAGGGCTGCATGCTTTGTAGTTCTGCACCCATTACAGAGGCCTCATAAACATGATCATTATGAAACAACCTGCTTCAACTTTACCGTCATCATTATTACGAACCGCTGCCCTTTATCGTGTCGTATCGTGCCATGCGACATGCGGCAGGCGACGTGCGCAGCCCCGACAGCAGCTTGATTTGGCTCTTCGATATACCTGATGGCTCCTCCTCGTAAGGTGCGGAGCGCTGCTGAAGAAGCGAATTGCAGAGCTACGCGCGCGACTGCAGCAAGGCAACGTCGGGCACAACAGACAGCTGTGCAGAGAGAAGCCCAAACCGCAGCTCGCCATCGACGCTGGGCCGAGAGTTCGGTTCGTTCTCGGGAAAACGACGCCAAGAGACTCCCTAAGGTGTGCAGTTATACAGATTTGCACGTTACAATACCGCAGTAATTATGGCGTAGTGGGTACTTCCCTACTTCGCGAAATGATAAGAGTTATGATGCAGGGGATCACCTCAACTTGCACTAGGTTCCCCAAGCATTTACAATGGCCTCTAAGAAGGTCGCTCCTCCAGCTTACGCTCTCACTGCCCTGCGATTCCGCGCAGGCCTGGCTATCTTTATCATCAGTTCAAGGAAGCCATAGCGAGCTAACTTATTTGAGCCAGGTACAAATAAAGGCAGTCGCGGTCAGAAGAGTTACACGAGTATTGGGCTTGCTCGCGGTTGGCAAACATCGTGGGACAAAGGTGCGACATTTCCCCGTAAATGAACGCAACAGTTTTGAAAGCGCGCGCGCGCAGTATCCCAGATGGTACGCCGTTTATTACTGTCGTTGTCGCTGCACCCAATATTTATGGATACCTTGGTTGCAGTTAAAGGTTTAATACACGTTCATATATAGCAAAGAGTCCGGCGTGAAATCGTTCATCTATGAAAGGGGCATTCTTCAAGACTAGCGTCCACTTGTCCAATAGCAGTCAACTAGAACATTTACTAGAACACCCATACTAGAACACCCATACGAGAACTAGAACACCCATACGAGTCCATCGACGACGAATCATCCCGGAGTAACAGGGATCAGTACCATACGTACTTGGCCGAAGCTTCCTGAATATGTAACGCGGAGAAAGGCCTTTGTTCTGGTTTGGCATGCTGAGCTGATTTTATTGGCGACGGCATTTGAAGCAGACTAGATCACAAATTCCGCAGGGTATGCTGCTTTGGACTCACTTCAACAGCCGATTTTACGTACTATGATTCTCGCCGCCTTCGTCGCCGGTGTCCGAAACACCTAACACGCGTAATGAAAGAAGTATGTCCGAGTTTTCACTGGAATCAAATACACGAATTCTCTGTGGTGTTCGTCTGTTCCACCACAGAGCCACGCCGCTGCTTGAAACTGCTTCGGAATTAAGACACCGTGGAGGCGTCTCGATGGGCGAGGGTTCAACTTTGAAGTGGCATGCATGGAATATACTACAGGGCGTCGAAACTCGTCATTTCCGTAACAAACCGGTGCTTCAAAGGGACACTTCAGTAGAAAAACGTTGCGCCCGTCAAACGGAAGTTGCCGTCCGGACGAAGACGAGTCCATTTGTCGAAACGTTGGCTCCAGCATCATTCCCTGTTCTCCATCGTTTTTCATCATCATCATCATCATCATCATCATCATCATCATCCCATCTTATGTCCACTGCAGAACGAAGGTCTCTCCCAATGCTTTCCATCCTTTCCTGTCCTGTGCGAGCTGCTTCCATCTGATGCCTGTAAATTTCTTAATTTCTTCACTCCTTCTTACTCTCTGTCGTCCACGGCGGCGCTTACCCTCTCTTGGTATCCATTCCGTCGTTCTGACTGTCCATCGCGGATGTCCATTTTTTCTTCCTTCGACTATTATGTCGGCTACCCCTGTCTGTTCCCTAACTAACGGAGATAGGATGTCGATTTCAGAAAAATAACACATTCACAAGCGTAGATCTGTTACGGTTTCCTCGCTTTCCCGCTGTCATTATGGAATGGATGAATCGACAAAGAACTATCGCCTAAAAGACAGCGGGATGTCCTCACTAAGAAAAAAAAAACAAACAAAGCATTCTTAAAGGAACCTTAAGTGAATTTCATTGGAATTATCTGTTTTGAATTCTGTCCCACGGAGTCTACTCATTAGGACATTGCCGCAGGGATAAGTGCCCAGTTGTGGCAAAATATTTAATTTATTCAGAGCTACTGCTGCGCGAGGGATTCGTAACTATCAACAACGAGTTTACTGTGAATTCAGAAATTTTCATTGCTTACATAGATTTCTAGTGGCATCTTATTCTGCGTATTAGTAATTCTTCTGAATCGCGCGTGCGTGCGTGTGTGTGTAACCAGTTTATGAGGTTAAGAGCCAGCTTTAGAGGGTAACTGCAGCTGAATACCTCTGAGACAAGACCCTCGGCTTAGCTGTTAGGCGGATTCTTTCGAGCCATTGCCAAGGCGAGTTCTTCATAGCGTAAGGTTGTGACAGCATTAAGTTTGCAGCCTCGTTGGGATCGTCAAACCATACAGTCGGGCTGTTAAAATGTGTGCACTCTTGCGTACAGCATCAAAATCGCAGAACTTACCGCGCAGGACGCACAGCAACTTACCCAGTAGGCGCCAGTACATCCACGAGCTGCCTACCACGGGAAGAGAAGGTACCCTGGGAATCGCTTCGAAGGGCTTCGCTCGCAGTGCATGTCTTCCCGCCGAGAAGGCGTCGATTGCGTTAGTGGAAGTTAGCCGCCGACTCACTAAAACAGGTGATACGAAGTACAGCTGGTTCCCAATTATCGACGCCATTCTTTGGCTACTAATACCAAGGGTGTGAGGAAGCTGCATTCTTTGACATCGGTGGAGAGTTTGCATTGAAATGTCGTTGGCCGTGAAACCTGCGTTCATATAAAGGGTCGGCTGTGCCGTCGTGCATCCGGCCTTAACAACGCAACTGCGCTGATAACCTTGCCTGTCATTATATTTTATTTTCCCGTTGTATAAACAGTCGGTCGCGATGGCGAGTTGGCTCTTTATCACTTTCAGTCACTGACACATGCCTACACGTTATCCGCGTGAACTCTGCTCTGTTTTGCTAAGGGGACGCTTTATTACTTTTTTTATAGTTCAACGAGGAGCAGCGTTTCACTGCCGAACTATAAAGTGGACGTCACCACCGACAGGTGGAATCAAATGAGTGTGTGTGTTTTGCATGTTTTGGCTGAATGTACAGATATCCGCCCATGTGTAGGTGTGGACACTATATATATACCTTGCAGGAGGCCATGGGTCTCAGGGATAGCACGGGAAAACTGAACATGTCGGCACTATATAGAGATACGGAAAAGGCTCTTAGAGTATTGGTGGCGGAACGGTATGGGGCACGCAGAAACGCAAGATGGTTTAGTTTAGTTTAGTTTAGATAGTTTAGCGGAACGCTAAAAGCTAAAATAAGTAGGTGCACAGAAAAAGTTTTGGCGAAATGTGTGTAATTCGGTAAAGCAAGCGCTTGTAGAGGAAAGAATAAAGGTGGAAATCGGTAGCACGCGGGCCACCGCTCCGTTATGCAGTAGACGCCCATAACATTCATCCATCTTTCCTTATCGGGAACGTTCACCCTGCCCTGCTAACAGCTGAGCCGACCGGCTGCTTCATGCGTGTTGCTTTCTACGGTCGGTTAGAACATAAGAAACAAATCCACGTCCACAGACCACAGCAAGCTGCCATTCATCTGCGCGACAGAGTGGAGATAAAATTGGATTCCGCTCGAATCATGAGCCCCTTTTTTCCGATAACACATGCACGGAATAGATTGATTTGATTGATTTCTGGGGTGTCTCGTCCCAAAACTGCGATATGATTATAACAGACGCCGTAGTGGACGGCTCCAGAAATTTCGGCCAACAGTACACGGGCCTCATCATTTCGCCTCCGTCGAAACGCACTACGCACTATGGATCTCATGGATCTCAGTGGTCGTCGTTACTACCTAAATATTTAGTTTTCTGTGCTGTGATGTCCCATTTTCGCGTGATACTGCTGAGGACGCTCTAAATTTCGACCTAAAACCAGCGATACGAACCTTGTCTGGTCGGATCAGATCTACTATCTAACGTAGGCGGGAAAGTGCCACGCGCAAGGAAGACGTCCTGAAAATAAGGAAATGCGTTTGGATGGAGTACCCCTGCTAGCGTTTTGCGCAAGTCCGTCACACAGATGGAGGAGCGACGCCGCTACACGATTCGCTCTGAGGTTACGTGGAGCATGCTGGCGTGTCCGCGACCGCACCTGTACGCTATCGGCGGCTCCCTTGAGTCTTCCAGAGGTCATAGCGTATAATGCGTTACCGATGTGAAACCCGGCTTTACATACCGCATTACAAGAACATATGTCGAACGTTCAGGTGGCTCACTGTTTCTTATCCTTGGTGGAGATAAGAGGCAAACACTGCATGTTTGAAGCAATGACCACAACTGCGCGCGTTTAGTGCTATCGCTGGTGTAAAGGAAAGAGCAGCTACAGGCCAATAACCGGGGTGTTTGCATATTCTTCTGTTGTGTTACGGCAATCTACTCTTTCTCAACAATAGCCCGAAGCACAGCGTTAAGAGAAGGTCTTTCACTGCACAGGTAATCTGTAACAGCTTACCAGGATCGAGACAGATTGTTTGCCTACTGTTTTTTCGGCTACGAAAAGAGACAACGGAATGAAACCTTTTGGGTTTGTGACTAGATCCTTAGCAGTTACGTGGTGGCTGGCATAAGTGCATTCACAGAAAGTAGGACGTGCTAGCAATCTGTATAATAACGCTGAAAAAAAAAACAGTGCCAACGTCATTATCAGAAAAGCTGCCTCTAAAAGAGCTCTCGCAGACTACAGGGCCGTAAACCGTTCATCATGGAGGTGCTCAACCGATAAAGCTACATGCAAAAGTAATCACTGCACAATCGAGCACTCAGATGTTTATTCTCACGCGCTCTTGCTTAGGTTTGATAAGGTTATCGCGTGTCGACCCTCTCTGCAAAAGGAAGAAACTAAAATAATCACAGTTTCGTCAGAAGGGCGAACGAATGAATGCGATAGCAATGGTACTAGCAGCTGTAGGGGCTATGTGTCTCCGCTTTGTGCAACCGAAGTTCGCGAGGCTGTCTGGCGTTGAGCTGCAGCGTGCCTAACGTTGTTCCTACTTGCACAGTGTGGCCACGCATGCAAGCGAGCTTCTCGTTCAGCTCTTTCACCGAAGTTCTTCGGGTGGTGGTCCGATAGACATGCTGCTGCGCAGTAGAAACGCCATAGCCGAACCACCGAACAGCGCGGGTAGGGAGCCCGCATGACCGCTCTTGTCATGTAGGCTCCCTAAACGTGACTACGGTTACTGCATATGCGGCGACAGCATCATATGATCATAAGAGGAAAGCAACACAAGGACGAAAGGCAGGACACAACACATACGTTAATCTCTAACAAAATCGTTTATTACAACCGAAACGCTAATATATGCAGTGAAGTGGTACTCACCATGGATGTTTTCAAACCTCATTGGTGCACACACGCTGCGCCCAGGCGTCATATGCAGAGATATCCTTTTTTTCTCCTTTTCGACGTGGTATGCAAAAGTATTCATACGCTATTGCATATTCAAAAAGCACATTTCCCACAATGACACGGACGGGGTTCCTATACACTTGCTACCCACCTTTGCAATCTTCGCCACTTCTCTTATGAACGTAGTTCATTCATTGCAGTTGATTTATAACAACTTGGTGTTTCCCAGTAAAGGGTGCACACACACACTATCTACAATGTAACAAACGCCGCCCTTCCTTGCCGTTCTTCACACGATTACAACGTTCACTTGGCCTAGCATTCAAACAGCGGCCCGTCTGTCCGACGCACTGCTTTCATCGTGAAAGGGGTATCTGGTAAACCACATCATTTCTATTTTTATTTCTATTTCTATTTCGACGAACCGAGTATTACGAGTGTGCTTCATCTTGCAAGCAGAAGCATTCTGCCGTACTTGACTGCTGATTTTGCAAATGCAATTCATCGTGCATGAAACACAGAAGACCAACGGCACATTACCACGTGACGCCGCACGTTTTATGTTATGGGGAGTTTTGTGCAAGTAAGGCACATTAGTGTCGGAAGTGCGAACATACGTAGTGTCCTGGAACTACTTAATCAAGCCGTCGGCAACCGACACTCAACTGAACGTGCAAGGGGTAGCCTGGATCCCACGGGTGGGAGAACTGCTTCCAGAGACTGTCCATCTTACAGTGACTAAACGATTTCCTAACAGCGCTATCTACGGAGTGCCCAATGATCTTTCTCTTAACTAGTTTGGAGTGGGATGAGTTGAATGGCAAAAATTGCTTGTCTTCTCGTGTTTCATACTGCCAATAGGTCTGACCCAACAGGATCTCTACGCTCATTGCTGTGACCACTTGCCGTGCGCGGACTTATGGCTTTTGTGTCCGCAGTTGACTTCTTCCCGAAGACGTCGTGCCGTCGTGATCCGTGTTTTGGGCACAAACATCCTTAAATCTGAGTGCTACAAGTGGGCCCAGCCAGGCGAATTCGTAGGCAGTTCCTTGGCATCGTGGGCCAGCTCACCCACTTCTGGTTACCGAAGCCTTCAACAGCCTGCAGCTTAATTTACTCGCCTGAGTCTCTGGACCTTCGAGCCGACGTTGTGAATGGGCTATTTTTGGGTCCCAAGGTCGTCGTCGAGCCCAAACACTCTCTGCCCGACCTTCTTTCCTCTGCGCGTCATGTCTCTCTCTAGGCTCCGGAATCGGATGAGACGCGGTGCATTCCTGAGTCAAGATGCAAGCAAGCAACATCCAAACTGCCACTTAGGCGTATAATGTTCCATTTCAAAGAACAATCTGTATGCGTGCTCCCGGCCGACAAAGAAGGAGGACATGCTGTTCTCACTGGTGAGATCTACAATTCGAGAGCCTGTGAGGCGGTCTCTGCGGTATTCGACCATTGTGTCGATATTTCCATGGCCAAAGTTAGGAGCCACGCTAATGATCCTTTCGAAAAACTGCAACTTTCTGGCCTTACCTCTCGATTTTCTAAGAGCGAAAGAGATCTGCTCGAAGTGTTTTTTTTTATTAGCGTGAAGACGCACAAACCGGAGGGTTCCTTCCGCGTAAGTGTTTCCGAAAATGACACTTGTCAAGAGTCAGTGGCTCTGTCCATACAAGATAAGCTGAAGGTGTTGCAAATGGAGCGCCCTCTTTTAGTGAGAAATTCTGATGCAATCCTCATTACCACTAGCCCCGTAGGTGACGATGATGCCTTCTTTGCTGACATAAAATACCTATACTACTACATACCACATCACCAATTACTCACCTGTCTAAATGGGAGTGCTGAAAGGATTGGGAGGATTGATTCTAATAATGCGTTAGGTGTGTCAAAGGGCTTCTTAGAGCTTTCGTTGTTCTATCTGACGTCAACGTACATCCTCTGGGGTTGTAATTGTTTTATTCAAAATCAAGCAGTCGGTATACGCCATGTACTGCTCGGATTCTGAGTGACCTTTTTTTGGCCAAGCTTGACAAGGAGCTAGGTAGCTTGATCTCTGACGTAGTCATATCGCGAACTTTTAGATATGTTGATCATTATCTGAACATTTTTAAAAGTGACAAAGTTCCCTCCTAACTTTCAACTGGTAGCGTCCTAAACCTCTTTCGACAGTGCCTAGACCGTTTGGCGACTAACTCACGAACTATACCTACCGGTCACGGAATGCTGTGCTTCCCTCACACGTAGTTTACGTTCCTGGATAATCGAACCTGTTGGCAGTGTAGTTGTTTTGTGGGGTTTAATGTCCCAAAACCAGCTCTGATGATGAGAGACGCCATAGTGGAGGGCTCCGGAAATTTCGACCACCTGGGGTTCTTTAACGTGTACTGACATCGCACAGCACACGGGCCTCAACATTTCGCCTCCATCTAAATGCAGCCGCCGCAGCCGGGATTCGATCCCGCGACCCTCGGATCAGCAGCCCAGTACCATAGCCTCTAGATCACCGTGGCGGGGCGTTGGCAGTGTGAACCACGAGAGAACAACTAATTCTTGCTGTTGAACTCAGCTGACTCGAAACCACTGAAACGAGTACTGACAGAAATTTTTGACATTCTCGTATTGTTGCTGTAAATAAAAGCAGTGTCGTATAGAACCCGTAAAACAGTATCGTGGTGCCTCTCAACGCAATGAATATATTTTTAATACGGTTGCCTTAAAATCCCAGTTTCGGTATTGCTTCCGAAGGGGCGATTTCCTAGTGACGTGTCAACACAGTCGGACGTACGTCTAAGTCACGTAGGGACAGCAATTCGTGATGGCGTCGCTGCAACTCTGTCGTCTGGGGTCAGTTACACTTGTGTCAAGCAATCAACGACGATTTCACGGTCGTGCAGCGACTATGAGAGCGACTGCGGTGATTTTTAAGAACTGGCTTCATACGTCATCGTAGTGTCCATTGCTCTTGTTTGGAGACGCTGGGCGAAGAAAACTTCAAAATCAAACTAAGATACTTTGTACATGTTTCCCGGCTACGGTGCGTCGAGAGCTTTAACAATGCATAGCTATAAAACGGAAAATGCATGTTTTACGCCGCCGCAAAATCGTGTCAGCACTCCTTTAAGGGAAACATCATCGGACACTTCCTAGATAGCGCTATTAGGTAACTGTCTAGTCAGTGTAAGATGGACGGTTCCCGGAAGCAGTTCTCCCACCTGTAGGATGCAGGCTATCCCTTGCACGTTAAGGTGTCAGCTGCAGAGGGCCTGATTAAAAGGTTCGGCAACCCTTCCCTAGTTCGCAGTTCCGACACTGATGTCGCTCAGAGGACAATAACCATGGTGCCTTACTTTCATGAAATATCGCAGAACAAAAAACGCGTGGCGTTACGTGCTAATGTGTCCTCTCTGTTCCATGCAAGATGAATTCAATGTGCAAAATCAGAAGTCTATGGCAGAACGCTTCTGCTTGCAAGATGGCGCTATGGCGACTGGAGGACCCATTGTGTTTGGGTGGCTAGGTCACCACGAAGGCGTTGGAGTAAGGAGTGTCGTACACTCAGCACGGTAGGCAAAGAATCAACTGTATTTGTATAAAATTTACGTTATGTACATGATTTCAAGAGGTTGTTCTCTCTCGTCAGTTGGGTCGGCGTGTCCGTGGTTCAGCTCCGTGGCCCCTGAAGAAAACTCGCCTCCCCTGCCGTTGGTGAAGACAGGCAGAAGGAAGGGAAGGAGGCCCGCAGTCCAGGTAACCCCTGTAAATGAATCACTGCCACTCTAAACCACACCATCGGAAGGCACGTGCTTTTCCGCGATCGGCCTAGCTCCAGGCGGTTGCCTCCGTTCCGTTTCCCGCGACGGTGGCTTACGCCGACGCCAGCAACAGTAGCTAACAGCGGACGGACAATGGCCGGCAGCGCCGCGGGTGTCTTCTCCAGCGGCAGGCGAAGGCGCCACAGCCCAGGGAAACAAAGGGTGCCGGCTTGCACGGTCGTTCAACTATTGGCACCGGCAAGGCTGCGCGGCAGCCTGCGACTCCGTGAGTGGGAGCGATCGCTCCCGCTTTCCGTCAACTGGAGGCTGCATAAGGGGAGGCGGCTTCCTTTACGGAATCACGATCACAAAAACGCACACTTGTAATACTCTGTTTGTGGAATATAGAAGGATGTGATTTATTAGATAACCCTTTCATGCAGAAAGCTGTACGTCAGACAGACGGGCTGCTATTTGAATGTTAGGCTAAGTGGGCATTATAACCGGGTGAAGATAGGCAATGAAGGGCGGCTCGTGGTACATTGTAGAGAGTGTGGGCTTGCACCCTAACTGAAGAACACCAATGTGTTATCAACCAAGTGCGATGAGTTAACTAGATTGATAATAGAAGCCGCAAAAATTTCAAAGCTGGGTAGCGATTGTAGAAGTAACCCGTCCTGTCATTGTCATACAAAGAAATACGCTTTTTGAATGCACAATCGCGTGTGAATTAATTATTTAGCGTACCTTGTAACAAGAAAAAAATGAAAAAAATAATTTGTGCATGTGACTCCTGGGTGCAGCGTGTGAGCACCCCCAATGTGTATATTAGTGCTTCGGTTGCAATAAACCATTTTGTTGAAAGTTAGAGCACGTGGTCGTGTCCTGCCTCTTCGTCCTTGTGCTGCTTTGCGCAAAAGATCGTTTCATATCTTGCCAACAAAGTGGAATTTTACAGCGTAAGCTGTTATGAGTTCACAACAAGGCCCGTTTTTGTGCCGCAGTTGTCCGCGCCACCGCTGACCCCGCCGGTGTCCGTAACGACGGCGGTGGCGGCCCGTCATTATTACGAAGCGCTGCCTCGTGAAGCAGTTTTGTGTATTGTGCCATGCGTCACGCGACAGGCGACGTGCGCGCCCCGACAGCAACCTGGCTTGGCTCTTGTAAAGTGCGGACCGCTGCTGAAGAAGCGATTCGCAGAGCTACGCGCGCGGCCGCAGCAAGGCAACGTCGGGCACAACAGGCCGCTGTGCAGAGAGAAGCCCAAAAACGCAGGTTATGGCGCAGGGGATACCTACCACCTGTACTTGCACTAGTTTCCTCAAGCGTTCAACAATGGCCTCTAAGAAGGTCGTTCTCCAGCTTACGCTGTCACTGTCCTGCGATTCCGCGCAGGCCTGGCTCCTTTTTCCTTTTGCGAGTGCGCGGCGGCCTCTCGGAGCTGCGTGCAAACACGGGAATCCTTGGCGGAAGCCAGATTCAAGATCTTGTGGGCGCCGCATGTTGCTAGCAGGTGGAACGGACTCGATCTGGGGAAATCAATGGCTTGGGAAGAAACGCTCGCTTTGCATGGCCGCATGTGAGTGGCCTGCAGTTTTGGTAGTATTTTATTCTGACG
>JABSTT010002055.1:0-70313 GCA_013339685.2 Hyalomma asiaticum
GATCTACGCGAGACAGAAGGCAACCGGAGCGGCTAGCGTGCGGCGACAACTTCGTTCAGCGCCCGTGAGTGGTCACCGTTCATCTAACTACGGTTATCCGAAATCTGGTGTTTTATTGTTCAAACTAATTTAAAGGGTGGAAGATGTATCGATACGGTAATCAAAGCCTATCACGATTCACTCGACGTCGGCGCTTATCGCCGCGCACACTTTGTACTCGTCTGTTCTCCTCTGTACTGTTCAACACTCCTCTGTACTGTTCAACACTCTTTCTCTGATTAGCTTTAAATACGAGCACTGAATAAACCAAGGAGTATTTTCCCTGCTCGGAACTGGCCCGTGTGTGTCTTTCTTAGACCAACACCGAAACACTGATTAACTGTGACGCATTTTTAACGTAATTTATTGCATGTACTCTCACTTTCATGTTCTGTCTTCGGCATCGGGACGATGTTTTTTCACAGGGGTGTAGTGACACATGCTGTTGTTTTTGTTTAAGTGGAAAGCCGTTATCATTTCCCAGTGACACGTGCGCTGGTTTTGATTGTTTGCGGGGAGCGCCGTTGTCACTTTCGGCTACGCGCAACGCAGGCCGCGTTTATCTTGCATGCCACTTCTGGAACCGTGTCGACCATTCTTAAGACATTGCATGCTTGACGCGCACATTTCAGTGACTTTGGGAATTCCAGTGATATTGCGAGAACGCGTTATGATGCGTGTATAAATGCCGACGCATTACGCCGCATGTCAGTCTTTCCGTCGACCGACGACTGTTCACGCCGCTATTGCTGTGCATTGTCATTGGCTTTGTTTTGCTGGTCACAACTTCGCCCAGTAAACGATTCGCCTTACATCGCTTGAGTCCTGCGAGCTTCGCCTTGAGTGCTGCGTGCGTCACTACCACGTGACAATATCAACTATCTCGACCACACATCTTGCTTCGGTTCAGTCATACTTTTCACGACGCTGGTGCGCTAGTACTACTCGAACACACAAAGCTTGGCGCTCGACTGCGGTGCTTTCTTATTTTGAGATAGCAGAAGAAAAAAAGAAAAAGGTTGTGCAGAACATGAGTTCACCGTCTGAATCCCATAAACGATTATTACTGTAATAGCGATAACATTAAAGAATGACAATTTATCGCTGAAAAAGCCAGCTGCTATATCTTTGGTGGAAATGCGCTTTTGACGCGGACAGAGAAGAAGACGAAACACACACAGCGCAACTTTCAACTTTATTGGGAAATGAAGGCAGCATCACTTGTATATGTTGATCACACGTGGCAATTTGGCATGCGCTCTATGTTCTATGGGCACCCAAAAATTCCAGTTCCTTGTCTGATAGTGCAAGGGAAGCTACGCCTACGCTAATGTGTGTACGTTCCCAAATCATTTTCGCTTCGACGATGAGCCTAGCAGATTGACTGCGATTACGATGAACTACAGTGGACTGATTAAATATGGGGGTGCACTTGCATTTTTGACAATGATTTGCGAGATGACCATTAGCCTTGTTTTTGACGTTATTGTTGTGCTCCCTTAGACGGTCGTTAAGGCATCGGCCGGTTTGGCCTATGTATACTTTCCCACAGGAAAGCGGTATGTTGTATACCACGCCGGTTATACATTCCACGAATCTTAATTCTTTGTTGTGGTTTGCCTTGCACTCTGGCCGTTTTCTGGAGCAGGGATCAGTCAATCTGCACAGCCTAGACAACTTTACTGGGGCAGAGAACAAGACTTACACATTTGCCTTCTGCGCAGCTTTCTTAAGATTGTGCGATACCCGATGAATTTATGGTATAACTGCCTCCTTTTCTCTTTTTGCCACTTGGTCTTCTCTCCGCTGAGCGGAAGGCTGATTTCCTATTTTTCTAACTAGCGTCTCAGACACCGATATCAGAACGTGGTCAGGATAGCCTGACACCTGCAGGCGATCTACCTGTTCAAACAAACATTTCTGCACAAGATGAGGGCATGATTTTTTGAGTACATTGGTAAGGCACATGTTGGTGATACTTCTTTTTACAAGCTTCGAGTGAGCGGAGTCATATGGTAAAATTGGCTTGTTGCTTCTTGGCTGGTAACCCCAGCTAGTCCTGTGGTTATAAAATGAAATCGATAAATCAGGCTGATGATGATGATAATGTCTAAAAATTTTATGGACCCGTTAGACGGAAGTTCATTTGTCACTTCTAATGGTGCGAGGATGTGCTTAAAAGTGGCCACTGTGTTGTCACCGTTAAAAGTGTGCAGGAAGAACTTTTGTCAAAAATCACTAAGAAATTGTCAACAAATCTAAAAATCTTAAGGACGTTCGAACCTGCAAATTTGTCAGCAAGGCGTACGTCAATTCTACCAAGGAATATTTCGCTTAAAATGGGAGCCAAGCAAGACCCGATGCAAATACCGCTTTTCTGCAAGTAAAGGCGGCCATCCCACTGGACATATGTAGAATGGAGGTAAAAAGAAACGAGCTCTAAGAAGCGATCAACCGGGACACCTACCGCATTCTGGAAGCTTGTGCATCCGAACATGTCAATGTTTTCTTGAATGCACTTGAGCAAGTCCATTTGGGGTATAGAATAATACAGGTCTTTAACATCAATTGAAATGGCGTCAAGGTGTTTCTTTGCGTGTAAACTGAGAAATGTAGAAACCTCAGTCGAATCCTTAACTCTGAAAGGATATTTGCCCCCAAGAAGGTTTAGCTTATCCTGCAGGAAAATTGCTAATTGTTTTTGCCACGTGTTTCTTTCCGAAACGATTAGCCTAAAGGGGCAGTTAGGCTTGCGCGCCTTCGCGCTGTAGAAAACTTCCAGGGCATCATTTTTGCAATCTGTAATGCTTTTAACAAGTGTTGGTAGGTTTAACGATGCACAAATCTTTTTCGCTTTGCTTTTCACAGTTCTCAGCGAAACGTGTTTATACTTCAAAGACTGATTCCAAGGCTTCGCTCGCTTTTTGCTTATACAGATGAACAGGTAACACAGCAAAGCCTCCTTCCTTGTCAGAGTTTAGCAAGCACAAAGAGTTCGCTTTCAAATAAGAAGCTACCCAACGTATGGGTTGACGTACAGAATCACGTCCACATTTGGTCATGACATTCACACCACTGCTGATGAACTGTTCCGTTTGGCTAGAAGGGGTGAGGTTTGAAATGTCTCTCACCATGGAAAGAAGACCCGGTTTTGTCGGCTTCGGTTGGACGGCGTACTTCGGTCCAAGGCCCAGAATCCTTGTGACTTCTTCGGAGACTTGAGCATTGCCAAGCGAGATTAAACGGTTCAGCTGAGCCGTGGAATGTATAACCGGCGTGGTATACAACATACCGCTTTCCTGTGGGAAAGTATACATAGGCCAAACCGGCCGATGCCTTAATGACCGTCTAAGGGAGCACAACAATAACGTCAAGAACAAGGCTAATGGTCATCTCGCAAATCATTGTGAAAAATACAAGTGCACCCCCATAGTTAATCAGTCCACTGTAGTTTATCGTAATCGCAGTCAATCTGCTAGGCTCATCGTCGAAGCGAAAATGATTTTGGAACGTATAGACATTTGCGTAAGCGTAGCTTCCCTTGCACTATCAGACAAGGAACTGGAATTTTTGGGTGCCCATAGAACATAGAGCGCATGCCAAATTGCCCCGTGTGATCAACATATATAAGTGATGCTGCCTTCATTTCCCAATAAAGTTGAAAGTTGCGCTGTGTGTGTTTCGTCGTCTTCTCTGTCCGCGTCCAAAGCGCATTTCCACCAAAGATAATGCAAAACCAACTAGCCGAAGTGAGTGCCTTGACAGATGCTATATGTTTCGGGTTGCAACTTTCACTGGCTGTCGTTGCGTCCATAACCAATACTGCCGGCAGCCGTACAAATGCAGAAGAAAGCTCGAAGGCTAGAACATTCTCCATTAATAATTTCTGCTTACTTTCCAGAGAAACCACAGCAAGCTCCTTCGACACGTTTCCACCTGGCGACAACTTTCTGTGGCAGCGCAGCGAAGGCTACGGAGCCGAAGCGCGCACATTTTTGCTATGCTCGCGCATGTAGTCCACGAACGCTAACTTTTTGCTCGACAAATAGCGCAACATAAGACAGGTCACCTATTTTTTTCTTTTTACGTTCAAGAATATTTCGTTTTAATTTAGAAAGATTGCCTTGTAATTGAATGTCGTTTTTTGCTGTTTCTAGTTTTCTGGTTACTGCTGTCTGTTCCACGTTTGCCTCCCCTCAAAACAACGATGGCGTCGCTCGCGTCGCAGCAAGCAGGTTCGCGTCGCAGCGCGTCAGCGAGCATGAGAGTGTGTTCGTCGGCTGGTGTGAATTCATGGTAGAAAGTGAAGCGAAGACTGTAATGTGTTGCAAAATAATATGTTGTATGGATACAATCTCGAGGAAAGGAGTTGTGCTGCGTGCACGCGATGCCACCAGCGCAAGTTGGTCCCGCGCTGCGATAACCACTTCGCCACCGCAGTGACCCGCCCGTCTTCAGCGAGTCAGCGAACTTGAAAGCAATGCTGCTATTAGGAACAGTACGTAAAATAAATGGCTCATTTGATTTGCTCGAGTGGATATGCATGGTTGGGAATTTCGGTTGTTTATTGCCGCTGATACGATCATTCAGAATGTGCACCTCGCTGGCAAAACCGAAATCAAAATTTCGCGCAAACGGACTACTTGGCGGATTAACACATGTGGAGAAGCTCCGCCCACGTAGCCTTGGCTGCGCTGCCACAGAAAGTTGTCGCCGGGTATAGTGGTAGGATTTCTAGTGCCATAGAAAACCGAGCACATGTGAACCACGGTAGACTATGGTTGGTTCGTGTCCAGACGGGCCTGAGTTGATGCATTCTCGCACGACGCAGCGCCTCATTTAGGACACCCGTCATACTATATATCCACCGGGTGGTGCAATGAATAATGAAACAAAAACCCGTGGTATGTGCAGCGAGAGAAAGATGCTGTCAGCGCTACGCTGCAAACTAAAGAAAATGATACTGCCAGAGACAGGAATGTCGTCGAATGAGTGTCGGTTTATGAAACGCTTTCGTTCACGTTCCACTGACCTTAAATTATACACACAGACCAATGGCGGAGAGGGCACGTATACTCGTTGAATAGCCCTATGTAGAGTCATTCAGCCCAGCATCGCAAAAAGCGGGGTTGTTTGAAAAGTGATAAAAAAGTGCAAGGAAGCTAGGTACAAAGAATACACTGTAAACCAATTTGCACCCTTAAAGCGGTTTAGAGCACCCAAAACACCCTTTTCACAAACCGAAACAGAGAAAATTGGGGTGTAAGGGTGTACTGATTACCGAAATAGCCTTTTGGTAGGGGAAAGGGCTTATGTTGTACCTAAAACACCCATTCAGAGCCGAAGGTGCTACGAGTTGCCAAAACACCCACAAGTTTCCTCGAAAACCCTCAGAGCCAGTCACATAGAACTAATATTTATTTATTTATTTATTTTTACATACTGCAGCCCAATTTGGGCTATCGCAGGAGTGGGTCTTTTATACATCAGCACACACAAGAATACAACTCTTAACAACAAACAAAAATAGAACTCTTAATAAACAAATTCCAAATCAATACAATCATGCAAAAAATTACAACTCAAACAAATCGCGAATCAATACATTCATGCAAGAAATCTTCTAAAGGCAATGATCTAGTTGAACCAGGCAATACATTCCATTTTTCTATAGTGTGCGGGAAAAAGCTGAATTTAAATAGGTTAGTACGGGGATGGAAAGGTGTCAGGTTGAGCTTGTGGCTATTCCTTGTGGGTTTCAGTTTATCAGGCGATAGATATTCGTTAGTTAATGCGTAGCGTGGGGTATTAACAAGAATATGCAGCAACTTTAGGCATTCAAGATCGCGTCGATCGGACAAGGTTTGCAGACCTAGCGTAGCAAGTTGAGAGGAGGGTGAGAAATTCCAGTCGTAACGGCGGAAAATGAAACGGATGGCTTTCTTCTGAACGGATTCTAGTGTGTTGATGTCCCATTTTTTATGAGGGTTCCATACGGGGCAGGCATATTCGAGGATGGGACGGATGAGCGATTTATACATTAACAACTTTGTTTCGCGTGGAGCATCTTTCAATATACGGTTTAGGTAGCCCAGTTTCTTTAAAGCTTTATTGCAAGTGTATTCGATGTGTTTAGACCAAGACATATTGGGTGTGAAGATGAGGCCTAGGTACTTATATTCGGACACTGGTGATAGAGAGTAGCCATTGAAAGAGTAATCAAACAACGAAACGGAGCTGCGTTTACAGAAGGAAAGAGCAACTGTTTTAGCAAAGTTTATGTTCATTTGCCATGTGTCACACCATCTGAAAAATTATGCGAAACAATCATTAAGTAAATTGTGGTCATCATTGGTATTAATTACATTATATAAGACACAGTCATCAGCGTAAGGGCGGATTTTCGCAGACACATAATTGGGTAAATCATTTATGTACAATAAGAACAAAAGTGGTCCCAGGACCGAACCCTGGGGGACTCCGGATGATACAGTCACAACAGACGAGTTTGAATAATTAAAAGAAACAAACTGAGAACGGTTGTTTAAAAAGCTAGCAATCCAGTCAACTAAGGAATAATTGTTAAGAACAGCGTGAAGTTTGTGCAGAAGTTTAGAATGTGTAACAGTGTCGAATGCTTTTGAAAAGTCAATGAAAATTGCATCAATTTGGTAACCAGAGTCTAGAGCATGCGAAATGTCGTGAGAAAATTCTACAAGCTGGGTTGTTGTACTAAAACCTTGGCGAAAACCATGCTGGGCATTAGTTAGGATGTTATTATTTTCAAGAAACCCCATGATATGCTTAAAGATTATGTGTTCTAAAAGTTTACATGATTGAGACGTTAATGAAATCGGGCGATAGTTTAATGGTGACTGCTTGCTGCCAGATTTATGCATAGGAAGAATTTTCGCTAACTTCCAAGCTGAAGGAACAGTTGAGGTGCATAAGGACTTTTGAAAAATTACGGTCAAGTAGCGGCTGGTCCACTCACAATATCTAACAAGAAAAATATTAGGAATGCCATCAGGACCAAGAGATTTCTTATTTCCCAAGTGCAAAATTAGGTTCCTAACACCGTCGAGAGATACGGAAATGTCACTGACTGACTTATTTGAACCATGGTGAAAGCTAGGGATATCTAAGTTGACAGTTGTGAATGCCGATTGGAAGTATTCATTGAACGCGTTGGAAATGGTTGAGGGGTCACTACAGGGAGCGTTATTTATAACAACTGTATTTGTGGCAGTTGAGGTGGGTAAAATAGAAGCCCAAAATTTTTTAGGGTTGCTTTTCATTAAATCTTGCAATGTAACTTTGAAATAGAAGTCTTTCGAGGAATTAATTTTGATCCGAAGTTCTTCTTGGGCGAGGTTAAATTCCTGTATTTTAAGGGGGTCACCATTTCTTTTTAAACGCCTCAGTCTAGCAACCCGACGCGACAGGTGAAGTATATCACGCGATATCCAGGGAAGGTGGGGGTTTTTCTTTTTCGTTTTTAATGGGACGAAGCGCTCAATACAAATTGCCACAGTCTTTTCAAAAGAAGCCACCAAGGAATTCACATCATTACATTCGCTTAGGCGTTCGAAAGCATCAAAAGAGTCTGACAAAAAATCAAAAACAGACGCGTCGTCGGCTCGTGAAAAATCGGGAAATGTAGAATAGACAAAGTGGTTGGTACGCACAGGAACGGAAATTGATACTAGAACGGCCTTGTGGTCTGAAATACCATCAGCAACTTCGCATTCATAACCATTGTCTAAGAGGAAAGGACGAACAAAAACTAAATCTAGAACTGCATCCCCTCGTGTGTTAGTTTCAACAATTTGTTTTAAACAAAAATAGAGTGAGAAGTCTAACAGAACTTTGCTGATTTCTACGTCATAGCCTGTGAGCGATAGAGATGGCCACAAAATACCTGGAGTATTGAAATCACCCAGGCAGATCAAGCTGGAAGTAGATAAGAAGCGCTCGTGCATGAAAGTTGTTAAAGCGAGCAGCTGATCTATGTTAGATGATGGCGAGCGGTAGATTACGCCAAAAACTATGGAAATGCTTCCAAAAAATACCTTGCACCAAACAGATTCGGTAACAGGTGGACTGGGTATAACTGAGAATTTAAGATCAGACCGTAAAAATAGTGCAACACCCCCTCCCCTGCCATGAGGTCTGTCAGTTCTGACGACTGTAAAACCTGGGGGTGTTACTTCGCTATCGTATATTTGTTCATTTAACCAAGTTTCTGTTACGCCAGCTATGTGCGTTGTTGTTTTCTGGGGTTTTACGTCCCAAAACCAGTTCTGATTATGAGAGACGCCGTAGTGGAGGGCTCCGGAAATTTCGACCACCTGGGGGTTCTTTAACGTGCACTGACATCGCACAGCACACGGGCCTCAACATTTCGCCTCCATCGAAATGCAGCCGCCGCGGCCGGGATTCGATCCCGCGACCCTCGGATCAGCAGCCGAGTACCTTAGCCACTAGACCACCGTGGCGGGGCGCCAGCTATGTGCGGTGAATGGGCCATGATAAGTGAAAGAAAATTTGGAAACTTGTTGACTAGGCTTCTGGCATTAACATTTAAGATGCACAAGGGCTCGTTAGGATCATTCCCGAGGCGTCAAGGAACATTAGTGGTGACATTAGAAGAAGCTTTTGCTGGGCGAGAATGAATCCTAATGAGGGTGTTAGTGTCATCATTCCAGTTGTACCTAACTTGATCTATAAACACATGATCAAAACTTAAGCGTACAATGGAGCCCTTATCCCGAAAGGGTTGTGATGCTTCCCATAGCCTCTTTCTGATTGTTCGTACGCGCGATGAATAGTCTTCGGAAATGCGAAAGTTAGACCCTTTAAGTTTGTAGCCGTTTTTAAGGGCAGTTGTTTTTTCGCGATAGTCGAGCAGCTTTATGATAATGGGACGCGGTCGATCGGCTTGCCTACGTCCAATCCTGTGACACCTTTCGATATTAGGGCAATCAATTTGCAGATTTCCTTTGAACCATTCAGAAAGGTTAGACAGAAGAAGGTCAGAGGATTCATCTGGTGTCTCAGCGAGGCCATGCAGCTGCAAGTTATTGCGACGAGATCGGTTTTCTAGGTCATCATTCCGCATAGCGAGTTGATTGATTTTGATTTGCAGCTGCTGAATATCGCTGTTCACTTTGTTACCGGCAGCTGTAGAAGGCGTGACGGGAAGAGATTCTAATGCGGAGACACGAGTCTCCAAAGCATCAAACCTAGAACTGACAACTTCATGATACTTCTTCATATCAGCTATATCTTGCGATATACGTTGCTGACCCTTAATTAATTCGGTAAGCATATGAGTCACTGAAGACAAGTCAGCATCCGCAGCATCAAAATCACACGTCTCATCAACAGAGGACGAGCCACGTAAACGAGTGTTAGCCTTGGTTAACTTAGGAGGCCCCGGGTTCGATTCTACATCACCGCACAAGAGAAGCCTGCTAACGCAGACAATAAGGTCAGAGCATAATGACAGAATATCAGAGGTACATGTGAAACTGTGTGGGCGAGACAACAGCAGCGGGAAGCGATTATCTGAACGAATGCAATTGGCATTCTTAAAGTAACATACCTGCGTAAAAAGCAGAAAACGGTTCAGCATTCTGCCAGCGCTGCTGTGAACTCGCCCACTGAAGAAGGCAGGCGTCGACGACGTCCTTTTATGCCTTGCCGACGATGTCACCGAGCCAGGCTGGTCAACGATTGAAGGAACCAGGATGTCGTCATCATAGATGATGGCACGTAGAACACCAGCTGACGAGGCAACGAACAGGCCAGAACTATCTCTAGCGAGGTAGATAGGGCCGTCCACGCCACCAGGACCAGAGTTGCGCACGTGGCGAAACTCGGTCGAAGAACGGTAGTTCACGATATTGCTTTCCGGGCGAAGAAATTCGGACGAGTCGGTGACAGGATCGGCGAGGCAGGCCAAACACTGCGTAAAAAGCAGAAAACGGTTCAGCATTCTGCCAGCGCTGCTGTGAACTCGCCCACTCCGAGCTTGCGATGTGCAATCCGTACTTGGATTGCACATCGCAAGCTCTAAACGATAAGTGTCTCGTCGAAAGAACTTTTCGGATCGGTTTTGGATTCAGGAACATGAAACAGAGCACGAGAAGCTGTTATATGCATCCTTACGCAATATTCAGTGCTAGATCTCACTTCCGTTCGTGGCGTGTATCCGTCCCCTGCGCTCTTACAAGTGTTGTAGGCGAGGGCAACAATGCACAACTGGGATTATGCATTTCAAGCGATTTCCATTGAGATCAGACGCCAGATGTCGTTAACCCTGGCCCACGAAGTCTGACGTCCGTTCGATTCCATATATCGTATTGACTTCATTAATTGCTACACGCCTCTATCACTTCAAAAAATTTGGAAACATAGACGGGGAAAGTGCACAGGATGTTTTACGGTTCCTGCGAATGCGATTCTCTTGATTTTATTGTAGAACAGTACATGGAATATTTAGTTACAGAACATGTAATATTTAAATTTAATATATATGTCAAACCGCTAATTTGGGCTTAGATAAAAAGAGCTGTCATAAGTAAAACGCATTGTCAGGGATAATTGTACTAACAAACAGTACTTTCCAAAGTAAAACTACTTGCTCCCGTTCTTCCCAAACTCCTTACAGCAGTATGTATATGTTTCACACGGCATACACTTCAGCCGCCACACGCATATTTGCATTCATTGTTATGGGCTGGCGGTGTTTGTGAGTTTAGTGCAGACAAAACGTTGTTTCGGGAGGCCTACCATGTTAATGAGGACGGCATTTTTCTGTAACTCAATAGGCTTATTTATTTTAAAAAAGAAGTAATATGTTCAGGACAGATAGATCTGTAGCTGCTTAGAATCGTAATCGCAGGCGAATCTCTGCTCTTCCTGCGAATATATCAAAAATTTGGTGAAAGAAGCGCCTGTGTAATGTAGCGAACAGGTAATGTAGGTGAGGAAACCATAAATACGAAACCTGTACTAAAATGTCGTCCTGTATGTCTACTAGCTTGTTAAGTTGGACAGAGTCTTCCAGAGTTTATCAGGATAACGCCACGATCAATTCATAATGGGTTTCAAAAAATGTGTTTGTTATTCGCGATTCCATCTAAATGCTCGCCACCTAGCGCACGCTCCTGGAAACAGCCGACCCAAGGTCGACCTCGAAACCCGCGGCATGTTATCGCATTACCGCGCGCTGTATAACAGCTCTATAGTTCTCTAATCGACGCCCTGCTGCCTAGTACTCGCCTGAAAAAGAAAAAATCCTCATTAAAAGACTTTTCTTGCGTGCCTCAGTGCGTGTCATCGCGATGCAGAGACAGCAACACGTCGTTTCATCGGTTCCCTAAGGAAGCGGACGACGCTTCGCGCAGAGCAACATGAATTAGAAACTTGCGAATCGGCAAGATGGTGACGGGAACTATGCTAGTTTGGTCCAGGCCCTTCAGTCGCGACGCTTTCTTCCTCCTCGGTGATTACACAGATTGTGTGCGCGCGCGTTTATTATCATGCGCGCTTTTCGAAGAGCCGGAGTGTAGTTAGTTTAGGCAAGCGCGTGAACAAAATATCGACACTGTTTATACGTGTATCTCCGGTAACGTTTCTTAACGTGTCAGTGCTTAACTTGAACTACGGTAATATTGTTGCTAACATACTTTTTACCGCATGCGTTGCAGCAAGCAGATACAAAGCGAGGGCTTGCCTTCGTTCGCCTCCTTTGTCCCATGCGCGCGCTGCGCCTCGTAATTTGTTTGGTGGTTATGGAGCTAATGTGTGATTGTTTAACATTGCGCGTTTGCATTTTGAGTTCATCTGGTGGCAATTCAGAATTTATTGCGCTCGTTCCAACTTTTGAGCCCTCGACCTGTTCACCGCGCTTCAAAGTTTGTTTTCCGTCACTGCGCATAGAACTGCACTCTTTTAACACATTTATAAGTGATGCATTTGTACTCAAATCAGTTGTATCAAACTCCATTGCATGCATCTTTAGGGGAAGCCTGCTACGCATGAACACCTGCTTCCTTCAACTTCAGGCTCTCTGGAAAGGCTTTTTATTCTTTAAAAATCTGATGTCGGTCTCCAGACAAGTGCGACATTTGAACGCAGAGCGCAATTATTTCCGCTGTTTCGCCGCTGAAATCCTTCAGGCCGCTTAATATCAGATGTTCGCCAGCAAGAGCCCTTTCGCCTTCGACGAAGCATCGTGATTCGATCCTGGAATCAAGAAATTTTAGCACAGGGCTAAGCGAAAGCGCGGCCGTGACCCTGGATGTCTGAGCAATGTTGCCAGATGAACCACTTCTTCTGAAGTTGCGAATAGCGTCATTTTCAGCTTACCTACCTCAGGTATGCTTCCCGCTGTTCCCGGCTGCGCCTTGTATCACGAATTCTTTGCAGCATTTCCTGGGTATGTGTACATCGATCATTGTATTTTATTTTGAAATTATCATCAGCGTAGTAGCGTACGCAAGTTACGTATCTTCACAGTGGCGGGGAATGTCTTTCTACTAGATTTCGTAGATACATTAGCGTCTGTGAAAGTTTTGAATGAGTCAGAGTACCGTTATTTCTGCACTCAATTGACATGAAAACTGAAGGCTGAAATAGGCCGCAGATGCTGTCCGAATGTATACTCATTGGGCGACGGCCCGCGCTAATGCAGCACATGCATATTTTCGTTCCATATATATTGAAGCGGTATTAGCCTTCCGCTAGGAGAAGAGGGGCCGCAACATCCTAGGGGGGAAAGAAGAGGACGTTGAAGTGAAGGTGGGGGCATTAATGACGGACGCCCGTTCCATAGCCGTGTATTCTATTGTGTCCTTGTAAATAGGAACGCTACATTATTTTGGCGGAGCCGACAATCGACTACAAGATGTGGGTGACCTTCTTCCTCGACGAGGCCTCCGCGGAGAATATCATCTTTTCGAGATACCAAGCTCAAGATGAACCAGCGGTGGACCTACCTCGGGAAGTAAACTCTGCTGAACTTGTAAATTTGGTCTTCCATGGACACTGATGAACTACGGCGAAAAGGTGCTGTGAAAGTAAACCTGCGTCTACAGACTTTTCCCAAGCTAGTCCTTCAGCCGATGCTTGGAAAGGAATCTGGATCGGACGAGGTGAGCCTCATTTTGAAAGCTCTTCAGCTGCAGCAAGAGCAGGTTGTGCAACAGAACCAACTCGTAACGTCGCTGATAAGATCCCTAAACGCCGAGAAGCCCGTGCATAATTTTGTTGAGCCGGACACGTTTGACGGCTCGTCTTCAAACCCAGAAAGTTGGATAGCATTATATGAATGTGCCGCTGTGAAGAATAAGTGGCACTCTGACGACAAGATTTCTAACATGCGCACTTACTTGAGAGGTGTTGCACGCAAGTGGAACGACTCTGGTGTAGTAGCCTTAATAATGCACGGACTGCACGCTGAAGTTCGGAATCAAGTTTTAGTATGGTCCCCTAAAACTGTAGACGGACTTTTGGAGTGCCTTCAGGACATCCAATCTACTTCAGATCAAAAACACCCTGCCACCACTTGCGGTCATTTCAGATGGTCTGTCGCGGGCTGTTCAAACTGTAACGAACTTGAGCCGAGCCGTATGGTGAGCAGCGAAGAGAAGTCGGGTTGGCGTGCCCCCACAGGTCGAGTGCATAACATCGATACCGACGCGGAGGAGCCTTCGACGACAAAAAACTAATAAACGAGGGTGATCAGTCCGACCCGATGACCCCAACTGAGACTGTTATTTAGCTCGCTCTAGACTACTTCACATTCCTGTCAAAGTCGGCAACAGGCACATGATGGTCCTGGTAGACAGCGGTGCTTCTGTGTCGATATTAAATGCCAAGCTAGCGTATGTGAGTCATATCCAAAGCGGAAGAGTGCTACGAGTGCAAGGCTATGACGGAAAGGTGGCGCTGCACAGTGAGTGGGCGTCAGTAACCATCGCCTTTCAAGTTCACAAGAAAGATAGTGAAATATTAGTGATTGAGGGCGTGACATACGACTTTCTCCTCTCCAGGCCAGATATAAAGAAACTGAAAATCAATGTATACCGGGATGATTCGGTTTTAGTTGAAAGATTACCAAGGAACGAGACACACGAGGGTAAACAAGATGACGTGAGAGTTGTAAGATGTGCAGAAGATATTGAAAAGACTTACCCTGAACTCGTATGTCTTGGAAACTACCCACCAGCGATGACGTGACAGAAGGTCCCCTTTTGAACTAACAAAACCATCATCCGCAAATCACCTGATAACATGTCGAGAGAGCAGAAGATGTGGTTGAAGAAAGAACTACAGGAGATGCTGGAGGCTGATATAATTCGACCGTGTGTATCACCCTTCGCCTATCAAACCTCTCAAATAACAATAACGCCAAAGGAAGATGGAACTTGCAGACTCTTCACAGACTACAAGGCTCTCAGTAGTCGAACCGACCATATAGCATTCCCCATGCCAAAGATAGACACGATTATAGACGAGACAGGTGGCTGCCAACATTTTTCTCGTATTGACTTATGCAAAGGCTTCTGGCCGATTCCGCTAACCGAGGAAACAAACATGTGCACTGCTTTCATAACACATTTTGACCTGTACGAGTACAACAGGCTTCCATTCCGTTGGAAGAACTCACCGGCATGGTTCCAGAAGATTATGAACGAATTCTGAAGCCATTCCTCGGTGTGATTTGCAATGTGTACATAGACGATATTATCGTTTTCTCAAAAACAGAGGCTGAGCATCTAGATCACTTGTCTCAGGTACTAACTGCATTGAGCAGGGCGCACCTGAAAGTCAATTTGAAGAAAAGTGCCTTCTTTCAGAAAAAAGTTGTTTTCCTTGGAGGAAACAGCTGAATGAGCAAACAGACAATGAAGCCTAGGAAAGCATAGGGGAAGTTACTTGTGGTATTGTAATTGTGGAGAAAGTAGAAAGGAATTAAAAGTGGACGAAAACACAAAGCTCCCTTCGGTGGGAACCGAACGCACGACCTTCGCACGTCGCGTCCGATGCTCTACCAACTGAGCTACGAAGGCCGTCGTCCCCCCGCCCACTTTATTGTGTATTTATGTACGCATTATCTGGGAGTGTTAGGCAGCGCCACTCGTGGCCAAGGTGCCGTGTGTGGAACACACTTTCTTGCCTGGAGGCATCACGTCGAACGTGAACTTAGATGGGATGGCTGCTGCCCAATAAGCCCTCGCATGCTACCTAAGGAACCAAGTCTGACGCAACGAGGCCCAAGCTATGAAATAAAGAAAGGGAAGGGGTCAAGGGCTCGTTCTTTATTTGTTAGAAACAGCTTAATGAGCAAACAGACAATGAAGCCTAGGAAAGCATAGGGGACGTTACTTGTGGTGTACTAATTGTGGAGAATGTAGAAAGGAATTAAAGTGGACGAAAAGACAAATCTGCCTTCGGTGGGAACCGAACCCACGACCTTCGGATGTCGCGTCCGATGCTCTACCAACTGAGCTACGAAGGCGGTCGTCCCCCCGTCCACTTTATTGTGTATTTATGTACGTATTATCTGGGAGTGTTAGGCAATGCCACTATGTCCTGCTAATCTCAAAAACACACGCAATGAGTGTGTTTCATATGGTTTAGCCGATTGGGAGATCCTGTCGACGGACTCATGTTTAGTGCTTTTGGTCGTCCCATCAAATACTCTTTGTCACAAAATAGTGCCTATTTTGAAGTAAAACCCGGCGTCGAAAGGCCAAAACAACAACAAGAAAAGCGGCATTCGGAGGAGGCACCGAATGTCACACCGCGCCTACAAAAGGCCAGAATGATGTAGAAACTTTCTTATCGCGGCGGGCGCGCGCGCGGCACAGACGTAAGGAGAGACGGGAGGCGGAGAGTACACACCGACGCTCTCCGCCAGAGAGAGGGAGAGAGAGGCACCGCCCCAACTGGGAAGTTTCGAGAGTGGGCGAGAAGGTTCCCCAACTGTGTGTGTGCTCTGGGTCACGTGGCCCTAGGGAACCTTCTAGTTCCCTTTCCCAAGACTATATAAGCGGTCGGACACGGGCCGCACAAGTAGAGAAGAAGGGACGAAGAGAGAGTCGAAGAGTTGCAAGTAAAAAGAAGAAGCAAGAAGTCGTGCCTGACTCAGACGCCGAGGCAGCTGACAGGCCACCTGCAAACTTCGAGTGAGAAGACGCCCAGTGTCTTGGTGAATAGGACTCTTTTGTGTTTGTTCTTTGTTGCAGTGAAATGAGCTTGTTCGTGTTGGTTGGCCTTGTGTAACTTTGCAACCCATCTGTTTTTGAGTTTGTGAAAGCCGTGTTGTGTACGTTTGTGTGACTGCCCATTTGATGAAAATATATTTCTTTTATTTGACCACCGTTGGCTCTGACTCGGTCTTTGAACCACTGCTGGCGTTTTGCGAGTGTGCTAAAGGTGACCAAAAATCTTATTGTCCGAGCTTTCGTGGGATCTTTTTCGGGGAACCAAGACGTTGGTTCTTGGAATTATTTCCGGCGATCTCGTCCCGTACATCATAGCACGGGTTTGGTGACACTCTCCCAAGGAAATAACGAAAGGGAAGGGATCAAGGGCTCGTTCTTCATTTGTTAGAAACAGCTTAATGTGCATACAGACAATGAAGCATAGGAAAGCACAGGGGAAGTTACTTGTGATATTTCAATTGTGGAGGAAGTAGAAAGGAATTAAAGTGGACGAAAAGACGAACCTGCCTTCGGTGGGAACCGAACCCACGACCTTCGGATGTCGCGTCCCATGCTCTACCAACTGAGCTACGAAGGCGGCCGTCCCCCCGTCCACTTTATTGTGTATTTATGTACGTTTTATCCTGAGATTGTTAGGCAGCGCCACTCGTGGCCAAGGTGGCGTGTGTGGAACACACTTTCTTACCTGGAGACGTCACGTAGAACGTGAACTCAGATAAGATGTCTGCTGCCCAATAAGCCCTCGCATGCTACGTAAGGCACCAAGTCTTCCGCAACGAGGCCCAAGCTATGAAATAACGAAAGGGAGGGGGTCAAGAGCTCGTTCTTTATTTGTTAGAAACAGCTTAATGTGCAAACAGACAATGAAGCCTAGGAAAGAACAGGGGAAGTTACTTGTGTTATTGTAATTGTGGAGGAAGTAGAAAGGAATTAAAGTGGACAAAAAGACAAACCTGCCTTCGGTGGGAACCCAACCCACGACCTTCGGATGTCGCGTCCGATGCTGTGCCAACTGAGCTGCGAAGGCTTTTTTCTTCTTTATTGCCTGTGATCAGCAGTACATGGGAAGAGTAACATATGTAAGCAACATATGTACACAGATAGGTGGACTACTCGTCCATTACAAATAAATAATACAGAAATGCCGCCTGTCAGGTCGGAACAGTTGTTTAGAGTTCTTTAAAACGGGCCAGAGGTTATATTCTATCAAGCCACGGCGGTGGACACGCATGCGTATTGACCACCTCAAGAAAACGGGTTATCTGCTCTCGAAAGTACATGTGGGCGGGCCGTCTATCGGGATCGCCATAGAAGCCAGCCATGCGTGAGTGCCATATACAGTAGAGGCCAGTTACCATTATCTGATCGAAACGTGTCCCATCGTCGTCGTCTATCGGCAAATATCTGATGCCGTGAGAGTCAAGTGAAAATTCTTTATTGTTCGCTGTAAAATGTCCCAGAAGTATAATGTTCCCAGCAATGCAAAAATACATGATCTATTGTTTCAGGTTGTTTGCATGTGATACATTGTGATCCCCATGGCATGTAAAAGCCGCTTTCTTCTAAAAACGTTGCAACGGAAAGCGTACCTGTGTGCAGTTTGAAAAAAAAAAAGCTTTTGATGCCTGGCGAAATCTGCATTCCTTTAACACGTTTGAGGACATTCTGGCCTGGGCTTCGACTGTATATTGCCCTGTACAGAGGTGGGGGAAAAAGACTGTCTAATACATCATTGCGCAGCTTTTTCCTTGTGACCGTAAACAGGTATTCTTTTGAAAACTGTACAGCAAGGAAACGAACACTGAATACAATTTCCCTATAAAAAGCCAAACACTGTTTCCGGTACACCTTGAGAACATACAATGAGCTCGGGCAACAGATGCGCGAGCCTAACTTTACAGACTGTTTGCAAAAATGGGTCCTCGTTGTCGCGGAAGAAAATAATCGTCCAAGAAGTTGCCTCACAAACAGGTGGGCCAGCCCCAATCCTCCATCTTTAACCCTTCTGAACAAATTATTGCGGCTACATCTCTCCCATCCCGATCCCCACACACACACGGCAAACACTCTGTGGAATTTCTGCACGTTGGACCTGTTACAGAAAATGAATTGCATGACATACCATAGCCTGGCCACGAAAAACAAGTTGCAGATAGTAGCCTTGGCAAATACTGAAAGACGCTTGACTTTCCACGATTCAGCCTTCTCTTTAACACATTTATGCTCGGCCTGCCAGTATTCGTCCCTTTGTATGCTTGAAGCGGTGCGCCAAAGTACCTTGCTGGCGTTGTGGACCAGTTGACATTGGCAAATATAGCAGGGGTTTCAGGCCATTCTCCGTGCCAAATACCTAGGCACTTGCTCCAGTTCACTCTACTGCTAGTGATTTCACCGAAGTTTTTCACAACGTTTATCGTTTGCAAAACGCTTTCTCTGGCTGTGCAACACATGGCTACGTCATCGGCATAGGCCAGAAGTTTTAGTTCTGTCGCTTGCACCGTAAACCCGTGAATACACTTGTTTTCAATCACTGCCAAACACAGACTCTCTAAATAAATGCAGAACAAAAGTGGGCTGGCGGGGCAGCCCTGCCGCACGGAACGTTGAATGCTGATGGGGGCCCCCAGTTCCTTGTTAATTATGAGCTTAGTTGTGCCGTTCCGGTACGCCATGGCAACCCCGTCAGTAATTATGGACCCGACGTTTACATTTTCGAGAATGACACTTAAAAGAACATGAGAAAAACAATCGAAAGCCTTCTTCAAATCAAGTTGGAGAATTGCAACTCGTGTCTTCAACGCGTGACAGCATTCCAAAATCGATGTCATTGTGTGTATGTTGGTGTTGATGGTGCGGCCTTTGATGCCGCATGTTTGGTGCCTACCACAAGGGTTTTCATTACTGATTGCAACCTGTCTGCGATTATCTTTATAAATATTTTGTAATCACAGTTTGTAAGTGATATTGGTCTGTACGACGTTACATGTTTGAGTTTTTCAGGCTGGTCGGTCTTGGGGTGCGGTGTGCGCTTCCCCAAAAGAGTAAGGCAATGCGTTTACTTCATACGCTTTGTTAAACACGTCAGCAAGTAGTGGTGACAAGTACGCTTTAAACAGTTTATAGAAGGCAGCAATTAGGCCGTCTGGACCGGGGGACTTTCCTGTTTTCAAACCACTGATTGCCTTTTCAACTTCGTGAACTGATATCGGTGCCTCCAGTCCTTTCCTTGCATCGTCGCTGAGTTGCGGCATACGCCCCAAAAGGCCGCTCTAAAAGCGTCGATGCCTACAGTTCTCGATGCATAAAGTTGTTAGAAGTTCTCGAAAAACGCTTGTGCTATACACTCGCAGTCGGTTATTTCTTGACAATCTACTTCTATTGCATCTATATGGTTGCGCCGCGCATGCGTCTTTTCCAGACCAAGTGCGCGTTTCGGTTCCCACCGAGAGCAGATTTGTCTTTTCGTCCACTTTAATTCCTTTCTATATTCTCCACAATTAGAATACCACAACTAACGTCCCCTATGCTTTCCTAGGCTTCATTGTCTGTTTGCTCATTAAGCTGTTTCTAACAAATAAAGAACGAGCCCTTGACCCCTTCCCTTTCTTTATTTCATAGCTTGGGCCTCGTTGCGTCAGACTTTTCCGTCTGACGTCTCTCATAATCAGAACTGGTTTTGGGACGTAAAACCCCAGAAAACAACAACGCACATAGCTGGCGTAACAGAAACTTGGTTAAATGAACAAATATACGATAGCGAAGTAACACCCCCAGGTTTTACAGTCGTCAGAACTGACAGACCTCATGGCAGGGGAGGGGGTGTTGCACTTTTTTTACGGTCTGATCTTAAATTCTCAGTTATACCCAGTCCACCTGTTACCGAATCTGTTTGGTGCAAGGTATTTTTTGGAAGCATTTCCATAGTTTTTGGCGTAATCTACCGCTCGCCATCATCTAACATAGATCAGCTGCTCGCTTTAACAACTTTCATGCACGAGCGCTTCTTATCTACTTCCAGCTTGATCTGCCTGGGTGATTTCAATACTCCAGGTATTTTGTGGCCATCTCTATTGCTCACAGGCTATGACGTAGAAATCAGCAAAGTTCTGTTAGACTTCTCACTCTATTTTTGTTTAAAACAAATTGTTGAAACTAACACACGAGGGGATGCAGTTCTAGATTTAGTTTTTGTTCGTCCTTTCCTCTTAGACAATGGTTATGAATGCGAAGTTGCTGATGGTATTTCAGACCACAAGGCCGTTCTAGTATCAATTTCCGTTCCTGTGCGTACCAACCACTTTGTCTATTCTACATTTCCCGATTTTTCACGAGCCGACGACGCGTCTGTTTTTGATTTTTTGTCAGACTCTTTTGATGCTTTCGAACGCCTAAGCGAATGTAATGATGTGAATTCCTTGGTGGCTTCTTTTGAAAAGACTGTGGCAATTTGTATTGAGCGCTTCGTCCCATTAAAAACGAAAAAGAAAAACCCCCACCTTCCCTGGATATCGCGTGATATACTTCACCTGTCGCGTCGGGTTGCTAGACTGAGGCGTTTAAAAAGAAATGGTGACCCCCTTAAAATACAGGAATTTAACCTCGCCCAAGAAGAACTTCGGATCAAAATTAATTCCTCGAAAGACTTCTATTTCAAAGTTACATTGCAAGATTTAATGAAAAGCAACCCTAAAAAATTTTGGGCTTCTATTTTACCCACCTCAACTGCCACAAATACAGTTGTTATAAATAACGCTCCCTGTAGTGACCCCTCAACCATTTCCAACGCGTTCAATGAATACTTCCAATCGGCATTCACAACTGTCAACTTAGATATCCCTAGCTTTCACCATGGTTCAAATAAGTCAGTCAGTGACATTTCCGTATCTCTCGACGGTGTTAGGAACCTAATTTTGCACTTGGGAAATAAGAAATCTCTTGGTCCTGATGGCATTCCTAATATTTTTCTTGTTAGATATTGTGAGTGGACCAGCCGCTACTTGACCGTAATTTTTCAAAAGTCCTTATGCACCTCAACTGTTCCTTCAGCTTGGAAGTTAGCGAAAATTCTTCCTATGCATAAATCTGGCAGCAAGCAGTCACCATTAAACTATCGCCCGATTTCATTAACGTCTCAATCATGTAAACTTTTAGAACACATAATCTTTAAGCATATCATGGGGTTTCTTGAAAATAATAACATCCTAACTAATGCCCAGCATGGTTTTCGCCAAGGTTTTAGTACAACAACCCAGCTTGTAGAATTTTCTCACGACATTTCGCATGCTCTAGACTCTGGTTACCAAATTGATGCAATTTTCATTGACTTTTCAAAAGCATTCGACACTGTTACACATTCTAAACTTCTGCACAAACTTCACGCTGTTCTTAACAATTATTCCTTAGTTGACTGGATTGCTAGCTTTTTAAACAACCGTTCTCAGTTTGTTTCTTTTAATTATTCAAACTCGTCTGTTGTGACTGTATCATCCGGAGTCCCCCAGGGTTCGGTCCTGGGACCACTTTTGTTCTTATTGTACATAAATGATTTACCCAATTATGTGTCTGCGAAAATCCGCCCTTACGCTGATGACTGTGTCTTATATAATGTAATTAATACCAATGATGACCACAATTTACTTAATGATTGTTTCGCATAATTTTTCAGATGGTGTGACACATGGCAAATGAACATAAACTTTGCTAAAACAGTTGCTCTTTCCTTCTGTAAACGCAGCTCCGTTTCGTTGTTTGATTACTCTTTCAATGGCTACTCTCTATCACCAGTGTCCGAATATAAGTACCTAGGCCTCATCTTCACACCCAATATGTCTTGGTCTAAACACATCGAATACACTTGCAATAAAGCTTTAAAGAAACTGGGCTACCTAAACCGTATATTGAAAGATGCTCCACGCGAAACAAAGTTGCTAATGTATAAATCGCTCATCCGTCCCATCCTCGAATATGCCTGCCCCGTATGGAACCCTCATAAAAAATGGGACATCAACACACTAGAATCCGTTCAGAAGAAAGCCATCCGTTTCATTTTCCGCCGTTACGACTGGAATTTCTCACCCTCCTCTGAACTTGCTACGCTAGGTCTGCCAACCTTGTCCGATCGACGCGATCTTGAATGCCTAAAGTTGCTGCATATTCTTGTTAATACCCCACGCTACGCATTAACTAACGAATATCTATCGCCTGATAAACTGAAACCCACAAGGAATAGCCACAAGCTCAACCTGACACCTTTCCATCCCCGTACTAACCTATTTAAATTCAGCTTTTTCCCGCACACTATAGAAAAATGGAATGTATTGCCTGGTTCAACTAGATCATTGCCTTTAGAAGATTTCTTGCATGAATGTATTGATTCGCGATTTGTTTGAGTTGTAATTTTTTGCATGATTGTATTGATTTGGAATTTGTTTATTAAGAGTTCTATTTTTGTTTGTTGTTAAGAGTTGTATTCCTGTGTGTGCTGATGTATAAAAGACCCACTCCTGCGATAGCCCAAATTGGGCTGCAGTATGTAAAAATTAATAAATAAATAAATATTAGTTCTAAGTGACTGGCTCTGAGGGTTTTCGAGGAAACTTGTGGGTGTTTTGGCAACTCGTAGCACCTTCGGCTCTGAATGGGTGTTTTAGGTACGACATAAGCCCTTTCCCCTACCAAAAGGCTATTTCGGTAATCAGTACACCCTTACACCCCAATTTTCTCTGTTTCGGTTTGTGAAAAGGGTGTTTTGGGTGCTCTAAACCGCTTTAAGGGTGCAAATTGGTTTACAGTGTATTCTTTGTACCTAGCTTCCTTGCACTTTTTTATCACTTTTCAAACAACCCCGCTTTTTGCGATGCTGGGCTGAATGACTCTACATAGGGCTATTCAACGAGTATACGTGCCCTCTCCGCCATTGGTCTGTGTGTATAATTTAAGGTCAGTGGAACGTGAACGAAAGCGTTTCATAAACCGACACTCATTCGACGACATTCCTGTCTCTTGCAGTATCATTTTCTTTAGTTTGCAGCGTAGCGCTGACAGCATCTTTCTCTCGCTGCACATCCCACGGGTTTTTGTTTCATTATTCATTGCACCACCCGGTGGATATATAGTATGACGGGTGTCCTAAATGAGGCGCTGCGTCGTGCGAGAATGCATCAACTCAGGCCCGTCTGGACACAAACCAACCATAGTCTACCGTGGTTCACATGTGCTCGGTTTTCTATGGCACTAGAAATCCTACCACTATACCCGGCGACAACTTTCTGTGGCAGCGCAGCCAAGGCTATGTGGGCGGAGCTTCTCCACATGTGTTAATACGCCAAGTAGTCCGTTTGCGCGTAATTTTGATTTCGGTTTTGCCAGCGAGGTGCACATTCTGAATGATCGTATCAGCGGCAATAAACAACCGAAATTCCCAACCATGCATATCCACTCGAGCAAATCAAATGAGCCATTTATTTTACGTACTGTTCCTAATAGCAGCATTGCTTTCAAGTTCGCAGACTCGCTGAAGACGGGCGGGTCACTGCGGTGGCGAAGTGGTTATCGCAGCGCGGGACCAACTTGCGCTGGTGGCATCGCGTGCACGCAGCACAACTCCTTTCCTCGAGATTGTATCCATACAACATATTATTTTGCAACACATTACAGTCTTCGCTTCACTTTCCACCATGAATTCACACCAGCCGACGAACACACTCTCATGCTCGCTGACGCGCTGCGACGCGAACCTGCTTGCTGCGACGCGAGCGACGCCATCGTTGTTTTGAGGGGAGGCAAACGTGGAACAGACAGCAGTAACCAGAAAACTAGAAACAGCAAAAAACGACATTCAATTACAAGGCAATCTTTCTAAATTAAAACGAAATATTCTTGAACGTAAAAAGAAAAAAAATAGGTGACCTGTCTATGTTGCGCTATTTGTCGAGCAAAAGTTAGCGTTCGTGGAGTACATGCGCGAGCATAGCAAAAATGTGCGCGCTTCGACTCCGTAGCCTTCGCTGCGCTGCCACAGAAAGTTGTCGCCAGGTGTAAACGTGTCGAAGGAGCTTGCTGTGGTTTCTCTGGAAAGTAAGCAGAAGTTATTGTCCTTCAGCGGGAACCGTACCCATGGTAGAGCATCGGACGCGATATCCGAAGGTCGTGGGTTCGGTTCCCACCGAATGCAGGTTTGTCTTTTCGTCCACTTTGATTTCTTTCTACTTTCTCCACAATTACAATGCCACAAGTAACTTCCCCTACGCTTTCCTAGGCTTCATTGTCTGTTTGCTCATTAAGCTGTTTCTAACAAATAAAGAACGAGCCCTTGACCCCTTCCGTTTCGTTATTTCATAGCTTGGGGCTCGTTGCGGCAGACTTGCTAACTTAGGTAGCATACGATGGCTTATTGGGCAGCAGCCATCTCATCTGATTTCACGTTCCACGTGACGCCCCCAGGCAAGAAAGTGTGTTCACCACACGCCACCTTGGCCACGAGTGGCACTGCCTTAGGATAATACGTACATAAATACACAATGAAGTGGACGGGGGGACGACCGCCTTCGAAGCTCAGTTGGTAGAGTATCGGACGCGACATCCGGTGGTCGTGGGTTCGGTTCCCACCGAAGGCAGGTTTGTCTTTTCGTCCACTTTAATTCCTTTCTACATTCTCCACAATTACAATACCACAAGTAACTTCCCCTATGCTTTCCTAGGCTTCATTGTCTGTTTGATCTTAAGCTGTTTCTGACAAATAAAGAACGAGCCCTTTACCCCTTTCGTTATTTCATAGCTTGGGCCTCGTTGCGGAAGACTTGGTGCCTTAGGTAGCATGCGAGGGCTTACTGGACAGGAGCCATATCATCTAAGTTCACTTTTTACGTGACGCGTCCAGGCAAGAAAGTGTGTTCCACACACGCCACCTTGGCCACGAGTGGCGCTGCCTAACACTCCCAGGATAATACGTACATAAACACACAATAAAGTGGACGGGGGGACGACCAGGACGACCGCCTTCGTAGCTCAGTTGATTCTACTTCCGGCAGCCGAGCTGTTCGGGTGTGTGGATCATGGGCTCCAGTAGAGCAGCTTTTGCGGCTACCAGCCGCGGTACCAGGCTTATCGAAGATAACGACGAAGCGGGTTATCAGTTTATTTTGCCACCTTTGCCCAAAGGGCCTGTCGTAAAGAATGCTGTGTTTTTGCACGGCGACGTGCGAGCAAGGCCCTACCGGGTCGAAGATTTCCGCGACACACTCGACTCAACTGGATTGTTGTCGGAGGTCGTGGCCCTCGGGGCATATCAGATCAATCACGTGTGGGCGGTCATGTTATCGAGCGAGGATGCGGTAATGAAATTGCTGGTATTCAAGGAGGTCAACGTGAAGGGGCCTCGTTGCGTGGTCGTCGACCCTCAAGACCAGCAGGTACGTCTCCGCCTTCACTGGCTCCTGTACTGGGTTGCTGACGAAGATGCAAAAACCGCGCTGGCGGCTTTTGGCAAAGTCACTGAAGTGACGCGAGAACGGTGGCGAGTCAGAGGCGTCGGCGACAAGGAATCAACGACTCGGACAGCGCCCTTGAAATTGAAGAGCGCAATGAAATTCTACGACCTCCCACATCAAATTCGAGTTGCGGGGGAACTGGCCCTTGTCGTGGCCCCTGGACGACCCATGGGTGGAAGCCTGACTTAGCATCGAGTCGAGAAAAAATTTTCGCTCCCGCGATTTCCGCCTCGATGTCTTCTCGTCGCAGCATCTCGTAGTGCTCACGCTTCAAGCATTCATTGATTTTCCTTGGGTCCATGCACACTCTTAGTTCGCCATTATGCTTCCTTACAATCACTAGGGTATTCACCCAGTCTGTCGGCTCCTCTGTTTTGGCGATGATGCCTGCCTTGAGCATTCGGTCCAGTTCCTGTCGTAGTGGCTCCTGCAGGGACAGCGGCACGCGTCGGGCCATCTGGACGACAGGTACAGAGTCCTCCCGTAGCACCATCGCGTATGGACTTTGAAGGCGCCCGGTGCCTGTGAAAACTTCGGGAAATTCTCTAAGTACTTGCTCGCGGTTGCCTGCAGTTACCGCGCTCGCTGAAAGCTGGAAAAGCCCAAAGGCCTCACTGGCGTGGAGCCCTAGAATTGCTTGACGGCCCTTCTTCACCACGAAAAAATCAATCTCAGCGGACTTGCCGCCAATAGTGGCCGTTGTTGTCACGACTCCGAAGTGCTTGATAATCCCTGCGTCGTACGCTCGTAGTACTGAGCTACTAGGCTTCATTCGCATTCTTGGTTGGAGGCGTTGATACAGCCCGTGCGGCAGAAGGTTGGCTTGAGCACCCGTGTCCACCTTAAGCTCAACCACCTTGTTCGCCACTTGTGCTCGAACTACCCAGTCTTGTGAGTGGTTTACCCTGTTGTCTATGTCGAGAATGTCGAAGTCTTCGCTGCTTTTGACTTCCGCAACTTTCTTGTTGCTGTTGCATTTGATGGCAAAATGATTTCTACCACCACACCGGCGACAAAGGCCTGTGCGTCCAAAGGCAGGGCAGTTCCGAGCCGCGTGTCGTCGCCCACACCTACGGCACTTAAACACTTCTGGGTCACCTCTACTTGACGTTGCCCTTGCCGCGTCGATGCACCTGTCCTGTGTCATGGCGTCGCCGTCTGCTGTGCACGGTTCGCTGCTAGGCATCACTTTCAACGCGTCGACTTGATTTGCTCTGTCCCAGAGCTCGTTTTGTGCGGTGGCCAACTCAGCTGCCTTGCACACTTGCTCAGCTTTCGTCAACGTCAGCTTGTTGCCACGCAGCAGCTTCTCGCGTACTATGCCATTGTTTATCCCGAACACAACCTGATCCCTTATCATCGATTCAGCCAGGGTGCCGAAATTGCAAGATTAATCAAGCTTCCTTAGATCCCTGATGAACGGTTCTGTTGGCTCGCATTGGGATGTATTCGCTGGCGAAAAACTTAGCGTTCATGCACCTCATTTAGCTGTGATGCGCAGTACTCGTCGAACTTTCTTATGACACACCGTCATAAGAAAGTTCGACGAGTACTGCACATCCTGCTTGCTTTCGCCCTCACCGAAGTCAAAGTTGTTGAATACTTCCAAACCGTCGTCGCCTACCACGCTTAGGAGGAGAGCTGTCTTCGTGGGTCCTGTATACGTTTTCCCTTGTGGCGTTGACGCAGTTACAAACAGCTCAAACTTCTGTTTGAACAGGCACCATTTCCCACTGGTGTCACCCCCTAAGCGAAGTTGTTCTGGCGGCTTCAGAAATTCCATGGCAGCTCTTGTGTGGCTGGTGGCGGTTGTTCACGGATCTTCCCTTGGTTAGCAGCTGCTGGCTCGCGTAACCACTTCTGACACCATGTTTCGGTGTTGGTCTAAGAAAGACACACACTGGCCAGTTCCGAGCAGGGAAAAGGCGCCTTGGTTTATTAAGTGCTCGTATATAAAGCTAATCAGGGAAAGAGTGTTGAACAGTACAGGGGAGAACAGACGAGTACAGAGTGTGCGCGGCGATAAGCGCCGACGTCGAGTGAATCGTGACAGGCTTTGATTACCATATGGATACAATCAGCGCGGATAATAAGATTTAAGTCGCACCACGTGTACGACTTCAGGCCGGGCGCGCCGCCACTGGGATTGTGTTAAGCCATCGCGCATGACCTCATAGTCCAGTTCAGCACGACGTAGAACTACCTTGTAGGGTCCAAAGTAGCCCCGCAAGGGATTCTCACACAATCCACGTCGTCGTATCTGCGTCCAGACCCAGTTAAGGTCGCCGGGTTGGTATTCGGTGTGGCGTCGTCGAAGGTTGTAGTGGCGCCTGTCGACCGTCTGCTGGCTCTTGATACGCAGGCGGGCTAGCTGTCAAGCTTCTTCGGCGCGCTCCACGTAGCTGGCAACGTCAAGGTCTTCTTCGTCGGTGCCGACAGGTAGCATGGCGTCAAGCGTCGTTGTTGGGCTCCATCCGTAGACAAGCTTGCATGGAGCAAGCTGGGTCGTTTCTTGCACGGCCGTGTTGTACGCGAAGGTCACGTACGAAAGTATGGCGTCCCATGTCTTGTGTTCGACGTCGACGTGCATGGCCAGCATGTCGGCGATGGTCTTATTTAGACGCTGGGTGTGGCCATTCGTCTGAGGGTGGCAGGCGGCGGTTCGTGTCTGTACCTCTGTCAGTGATAAGGACCTCCGGGTCTCAGTGACGCAGGACGATGTTCTATATGAAGAACTTGGCGACCTCGGCGGCAGTGCCCTTGGGCAAGGCCCTTGTTGCGGCATAACGGGTGATGTAGTCAATCGCTACGACGATCCATTTATTGCCCGAAATCGACGTTGGGAACGGCCCCAGTAAGTCCATGCCGATTAGCTGCAGCACTCTAAGAAAAAAATCCACGCATATCCACGGAGTGAATGATCATGAGTGGGTGAAGCTCCGGAGGTTCATTGGTAAAAACCGTGAATCTTGCCCAGTCAATCATCAAAGACATGACAAACACTATGTGTCGCCATCTAGCACTCTCCTATCACACTAGAGCACGCAGCGAGCGCCTCCGCGCCATCTATTGATCAATTCACGTACTAGCTAAGCAGCACCACAGCGCTCGGACAGACAGACAGACAGACGGACGCCCATACATCTGAATGAAGCGAGCACCGCAGCGCCTCACGCCATCTAGTGAGCACTTCACGAACTAGAGGTGGCTACTACAAACGTAGGATGGACAGACCCACGGCACAAGGAGCTTCACCCCTACAAGATGGTGTATGTTACTATTTTAGGAGAGTCTGGGCTTGCCACATATATGACTCGCTTTAAAGATACACGTCAACTCTCTTTTTTTGCTGGATTGTCACTGCGCTGTGGGAGTGTACACTGACTCTCTTGCGAAGAGAGCTAGTACTCTTGTCCGAAGGATCATGTGACCACTGCTGGGAGAGTCACTTGACTCTTGCGAATAGTGCTGGGACTGTTCTCCAAAGGATCACATGACCACTGCTGAGAGAATTATTTGACTCTCTTATGAAGAGTGCTAGGACTCTTGTCCGAAGGATCGTATGACCACTGCTGAGAGAGTTGCTTCACTCTTAAGGATAGAGTAAGGTTGTCGTACCAAATGGGCCAAATGACCCTGCAAAATAACTACTGTAACCGAGCCAAGAGACTCTCTATGTGTTGTCACAAGACTACTAACAGGGAGAGTCAGGTATTGGTTTTACGTTAGTCAAAGAACGCCATAGAGTTAACGAGTGCAAAAGAAAAGGCATTTGCGTTTTCACCTTATATTCAGGAAACAGCTAAAGAATTACATGGCTTTTAGAGCACAGTGGAAGGACTGCAAAAGATTGTCTGCAGTTCCTCTTTCAATGGCAGAAACATTTTCTCTGACACAAACCACAGTTTAAAAGAAAGCTTTATTAAACAAAACGTTATGGCACTGGTTGCGGGTGGTCTCATGCAAATAAAAGAAATGAAACCAGTACAATTGCAATTAAAGTTATCCCGACATATATGTGGAACAACGTCAGTTCAAACATAGGAACATGAATTGGGATAACTAGAAGAGATACTTTTGCAATGGATGTAAATATGTTTATATGCAAAAAATCCCTCTGTACATTCAATACATTCAAAGCGCTTATCTACAGCACAACATCATTAGTAACTTTATTTACAAATCTAACAATGCCTTAAGGAAATACGACAAAGTACACTGGCACTGGCATTACTGATGTGGTGCTAAAATGTGTTCCAGTCATTTATACATCAAAATGACTTCAGTAGAACACACATATGTCTTCACAAAAAGGGAATGGTAAAATGAAGTTAATTAGCTTGTACACTTGGAGAATTCCAAGGATCCCTGTTATTTTCAAACAAAAATAAAGAAATGCACACTCAACAATATGCCTACCATTATGAACATGGAATATGCATATGACATGCCAGTGTGAAAAAATTGTTCAGAAGATGCAGACTTTAAAAATGACGAACAATGAATCCTGCAGGTCCCTCACAAAGTTTAGAATGCATCGATAACTTACCACACTGCTAAAGAGTGTAATGATGTACTTTAAAAAATGTACACTTAGCTGTCACTCGTGCGAATTCAGCAACGTTATTCATCCACATTACCACTTGTACGATAAAAGCTCCGAAAATATGCAGACTTCAATAGAGCTCTGACTCGGAACTCCAAGTCAGAACTCCAGTCAGAATATTTGGGTCCATTGTATCATGTAAACAAGGCACTGGCAATAGGCAACAAAAAGTGTATGTTGCAGATTGGTCTTGGCAACACAGTGTCTAAGGCAGCTGTTGTGCAGAATACCAGTTTGTTAACAACAGACAGAAACCACATTAAGCAGCTTGCACTGATACAACGCCACAGGAAAATGCAGCGTTAACATATGCATCAAACAAAGCACACAGAGTATCGCTTATCTGGATGCACACAGCCATCTCATGTGCATAAAAAAAGGAGCTGCAACAACAGGCACGCTAAGCATCGAAATGAATACATTACCGCAGGAAAAAGTGACAAGGCACATAAAGCAGTTCCTTATGAGCATCATTTATTTATTTATTTATTGATACCCTCAGGGCTTACAAGAAGCATTGTAGAGGGGAGGGGCTAAAGTAAATCAATACAGTACACAATAATTAGGTGTAATACAAAAAAGTAGAGGAAAAACAATATTACATTGAAAGCAAGTATGGCACTCTAAGCAAAAGAACACAAATGTTAACAAACAAGATATGCTTATACATCAGCTGGCAAAAAAGAAGCACGCAAGATCAAAATGACAGTAGCGGTAACAGTGAATGACAATGTATACTATACCAGAATAGATTGATGCACTTTCCTGCGTAAATAGCGCTGCAAAAAATAATTATACAGGTAGAGGCAGGAAAGATTAATCTATCGATTTACAGGGATGACAAGAGCACCAGCAAAAAGTAACAAAGCAACATAATGAAATGTTGAGAAAAGAAAGGCCTGGGATAGAAATAAATGGTATCCAAACAACAAATAGCAAATGCGGTAGTGAGACAAATTGATGCAGGTTTATAGTGTGTTTGTTAGTGCTTTGCGGAAACGATCTGTGTCTCTGATAGCGACTAGTGACGCAGGCAGGCGATTCCACTCGTGGCATGTTCTTGGTAAAAATGAATATGAATAGGTGACTGTGCGCTGTGACGGTACATGAACTTTGAAAGGATGATCGACACGTGGGGAGATATAAGATGGTGGTGCAATGCATCGGGACTTGAGCTAGTAAATATTGTGATAGTAAATATTTTGAAGGAGGCAAAGACGAGATAATTTCCTGCGAGAAGAAAGGAGGGGAATGCCAAGTGTTCGTTTCATATCAGTAACGCTAGCCGTTCGATGGTAATTGTTAAGGATGAAACGGGCAGCTCGGTTTTGTATGTTTTCTATTATGTTTGTTAGAGTGGCATGACCAGGGTCCCATATTGAGCAAGCGTATTCAAGGTAACATAAGTAATGTAGAGCTGTTGTTTTAGTTTCGGGGGAGCTAAAGAAAAGTTTCGTTTCAAATAACCAAGCATGCGGTTAGCTTTCGACGTAATGTGTTCAATGTGTCGTTTCCATGAAAGATTGTGCGTAATGTGTACACCGAGATATTTATAATACAGCACATGATCAAGCGAAGAATCATTAAGTATATAAGTAGCGCATGCTGATTGATTACGGGAAATCCTCATACTTTTGCATTTAGACGTGTTAAGATCCATTAACCAGAGCTTACACCATGCTGAAATGTTATCTAAATCATGCTGGAGTGTTACGGTGTCATTACAACTTTCAATCTTGCGATATAAAACGCAATCGTCGGCGAATAAACAAATGGAACTTGCGATTTGATTAGGAAGATCAATGATGTATATTAAAAAAGTAATGGTGCTAAAACAGCGCCCTGAGGTACGCCTGAGCCAACAGGTACCTCAGGAGAGTCATTGTCATTAGAGCTCACATATTGCGTTCGGTTAGATAGAAACTCTCGAATCCAATTAAAAACCAAGGAATCAATGTTTAACTGGCTGAGTTTTAATAAGAGTAAGGGGAGACTGACTCTGTCGAAAGCCTTCGCGCAATCTAAAAATATACAGTCTACTATAAAGCAGGCGTCTAGATATGCGTGAAGATCATTGCAAAATGTTAATAATTGCGTTTCGCAAGAGAAGGACTTACGGAACCCATGCTGACTATTATGAAAAAACTTATTAGATTCCAAAAAATTAACTAGATGAGAGAAAATGACGTGTTCAAATATTTTGCACGGTACTGATGTCAAGGAAATAGGTCTATAGTTATGAGGGTTGTGTATGTCACCGGATTTATGAAGTGGAATCACCTTGCCTGTTTTCCAGTCTTTAGGTAAAGAACTGTTGTTGAGTGATTTCGTGAAAATAAGGTTTAGTAAAATGGAACTATATTCGGCAGTAGCCTGCAGAAATTTGGACGTAATGCCATCGATACCGCACGAGGAGGATCTTTTTAGATTGTTAATGACTGAGCGTACCCCAGAAGAGTCGAGTGAAATGGGTTCCATTAGAAGGTAGCTAGGCGCAGTGAATAGAGGACAGATGCCAGGTTGAGTGGTGCAAAATGAACGGGAAAAAACGATGTTAAGTATAGAGGCGCAACTGCTGCTTGGGATTGTCTCACCTGATTTATCAGTAAGAGCTATAGTTGGATTGTCCCGGCCTTTGACGACGTTCCAAAAGCGTTTTGGGTTGACGGAAGTGTATTATTATAAAAATTAAACTTAGTTTCCCTCAAAGCACTGGAGTATGCTTTTGCTGCGGCGGCATAAGTAGACCATTTATCAGCAGATGCCGATTTCTTTGCAGCACGAAATAGCCTACTTTTTTTGTTGGATAGCCGGTTAAGGTGCCTTGTGTACCAAGGCGCGTTGGATGACTGATATACCTTCCTTACAGGGATATAATTTTTTATTAGATGCGATGCTTTGTTTTAAAACACGCCCACAATTCTTCGACCGAAGCGTCAGAGTATGAGCGACAAAAGCTGTCGAGGAAGGAAGAAAGCTCGTTGTTAATGGCGTCAAAATTAGCCTTACTATAATCTTTTATAAGTTTAAAGCGATTGCTCCTTTTAGTCTGCGGTACAGTGATTGTAAAATGTAGCACGTCATGGTCACCGAGTCCGGGCAAGTGAGTTATTCCTGGTGTAATATCAGGTGATGACGTTAGTATCAGATCTAGGAGGGATGATGTGGTAGAAGTAACACGAGTAGGAAGACTGACCAGTTGTGCTAGATTGAAATCCAAACACGTGGTTACGAAAGAACCCGTTTCACTTGAATCAGGCTCAGCAAACGGGCATGGATGAGACCATTGGATCGATGGAAAATTAAAATCACCGAGAAGGAAAACTGGAATACCGGTAAATTGTGCCGAGATATAACTGAGGCAATCATGAATTTCCTCGCAAAAAGAGCCGTTGAAATTAGGCGGACGATAGCAAATGCCAAAAACCATGTTTTGAAAGCGAATAGTTACGCGACACCACACTATTTCTAATTTGCATGGGATTTTCAAAAGTGAATATTCAAAACATTCATTCACGGCAATGAGGACACCACCACTCGTTCTCTCAGGGCGATCACAACGAAGTACAGTGAATGTTTTCTGGCACTGAAAAAGCTCACGCGATGCAACTTGGTCGGAGAGCCAGGTTTCAGGTAAAAGAATTATATCAGCATCCGTGTCATTAATTAAAGCACTCAGACTGTCTCTTTTTGGAATAAGGCTGCGGATGTTGGTATAAAGTACTGAAAGCGCTGACGGTGAGTCACCACCCCTCGCACACTCCTAGCTAGCGGTAGAATAAGGACGACCTGATCGGGTCGCCCTCTGCGTAGCTGCAACGGCGACTGGTGGGCAAGGTGCCTCACAGACAGAGTTGGCGCGAGAGTCAAACACATAACACTTATTGTTCGCATATAGCCTTTTGTACCGCAGTTTGAACGGCATTTTCAAACCAATGCCGAACTCTGTCGGCTTCTTACGAGCATGGCGAGCATGTGCTTAGGTGAAGCAGTTAGATTATCACATGCGAAAAAGAAAGGGTGCAAGGAGAGGCAGACCTAAATCACTACATGAGTTACCAAACGCAGAGAACTACAGCGTAAAAAAACGTTGCCAGTTGTGACAAAAAATTCACATTGAATATTTACAAGAAGGTCAACAGCTGTACTGTTCATTGCAATTTCATTTAGAGGGACAACAGTTCGTGCTTTCAGAACTCAAAAATGTAAGTCTTTAGTGTTGACAATATGGTGCCACAAAGTGCTCTGCCAGCAATCAAACTTCTGCTGCAAAATAAAGCGCCTGTACTAGTCAAGAATGGCTCGAAGAACACTGTATTATGAAAATTGCTACTTTTTTCTCTTTTTCCTAAGTTTCCGGGTACAGTATCCTAGAGCAGGCAATACATTTCACTAACAGTAATTCTACACATAATACCAAATTTCCTTTGCAGCTGCTTTTATAGAAAAAAAATCAGTCCAAGTGTTCCTTCTACCCTTTCTCAATGACCCCCTGCTACAAAGTAATTTTACAGCAAATAGGGGCTGCCTCTTCAGTAACTACTAAATGGCGTCCTTTTCAGACTACTAGAGCATTTGGGGAACCAAAAAATAACATTAAAAGCCTTGTATTTTGTGTGAAAAACTTTATAAACATGTGGAGGTCCTGCAGGCAGATGCATATTGCTGCGAGGATACGAGCTCGGAGAACGGACGCTAGTGACATACCAATAACAACATTCAGCCCATCAGTCTCGACATTCTCATACATGATGTTCATTTCAGGAGAAGATAGGATCCTTTTGGCAGTGTAGGTGGCTATCAGTGTGTGAGGGTCCTTCCATAAACCTAAGAAAGGGAAAAAAACAAGCATTGTGGCAGCTGAATGCGAACAGGTATTCGCAGTATTCAAGGGAAACTGAACACATTTCTCCAAACATTCAGAGGTGTGTTTGTGCTCTTCTGGAAGACCTTGTCCTTGGTTACACTGTAATTCATCATGCATAACCAACTCACCCGAACATTCACATTAATAAGCACATTTACTCAAATATATATGGTAGTTCTCCCAGTACTAACGTACGGTGCAGATACATGGAGAATAACGAAAAAACTAGAGATGAAACTGAGGAGCACGCAATGTGCAATGGAAAGAAAAATGATAGGGGTAACGCTAAGAGATAAAAAACGAGCGGAGTGGATCAGAGAACAGACAGGAGTAGCCGATATTATCTTATCAATTAAAAGAAAGAAGTGGACCTGGGCAGGACATGTCATGAGGAGGAAGGATAATAGGTGGACAGTAAGAGCGACGGAATGGATACCACGAGAGGGAAAACGCAACAGAGGCAGGCAAAAGGTTAGATGGAGCGATAAAATTAAAAAGTTTGCGGGCATAAAGTGGAACCAACTCGCTCAGGATAGGGTGGATTGGAAATCGTTGGGAAAGGCCTTCGTCCTGCAGTGGACCTAAACAGGCTGATGATGATGATGATGATATGGTAGTGGCCGAACAGTAAACATTCATTGTTCGTAAAATGTGCTAAACTACACTATGTCTGTCCATGAAATACATTCCCAGCGGGATACCCAGCGGGATAGCTGACCATGAAGTATATACTGAACCTATCATGAATGTTACGAAAGAGTACACTCCTTATTTAACCTATAGTAGTTGTTATGATAAATCAGAAAAACCTGAAAGGCCACATCCAAATGCTTTTTTTTTCACCACAAGAAATGTTTACAATGCACATTGAAGCCCCCATCAAAAAAAGAGAGAGAGAGAGAGATTGTTTCAGCATAATGGATCTTACCTTTTGCCCAATCAATAGGAATAGGAGATGAATGACGGTACCAACTCCACTGCTATCTGTAAAAGAGTGAAACGCAACATTTAGGCAGGTCAGCTTTGAAAAACGAGTCAGCTCGCAACCTCAGTAACTTGCTTGCATGTAGTGCCTAAACATTTGAGACAATGACACTGAAACCATGAAATGCACAATTATATTAGATTCCACAACCAATGCTGTGGAATCTACGTGGAGTGAAATCTTAGTCAAATACTTTCATTCCAATGCTTGTGTTCCAGGTACCTGCTGAGCCTAGAAACAGATTTTAAGCATTAGTTCCACGTACAATACCTCATGATCCGAGTGAATCATATAACTTTCGATGTCCAGCTCAGCACTTATGACAGGTCAAGCCAACAGTGCATAATAACAATGTTATCTTGAAATACAAGTGATCACGATATCTGCAACGAACTGACACGTTAACAAACCTATGATAACCGAGAACCACCTAACTCGCTTGAAATCAGGATGGTAATTGCTGCCATGTACGTTTAGTGGCACTAGCATATAACGTAATTTACTCATATATATTGCCTTCAAGCCACGAGTGTGCTCAGCTACATTATTACCCTCATGACAAAGCAATTATGTTGAGTACCGACAAAAACGAGCACACACTGTTCTGTAACGCAACCACCAGGACACACTACTAAACGGAGCCGTCTGTGCGTGTGGCAGATATATATATATATATATATATATATATATATATATATATATATATATATATATTGTTACGTGGCGTGTACGGTGTACGGTTACAATATATATATATATCGTCGATGACATGCTTCAGCGGGGCGTGATTCAGCACTCACAAAGCCCTTGGGCTTCCCCGGTAGTACTGGTGCGGAAAAAGGATGGCTCAATAAGATTTTGCGTAGACTACCGCCGACTCAACAATATCACACGCAAGGATGTTTATCCCCTACCAGGAAAAGATGACGCTCTCGATTGCCTCCAAGGTGCCGAGTTCTTCTCTTCGCTGGATCTGCGCTCTGGATACTGGCAGGTACCGATGGCCGAGGCTGACCGTTCCAAAACAGCATTTGTGACCCCAGATGGATTATATGAATTTAATGTAATGCCTTTCGGTCTTTGCAATGCGCCTGCGACTTTCGAAAGGATGATGGATACTGTTCTCAGAGGGCTCAAGTGGCACACCTGCCTTTGCTACCTGGACGACATAGTGGTCTTTTCTTCAGATTTTGAATGTCACCTCACTCGCCTAGAGCAAGTCCTTCACTGTCTCACGGCTGCTGCCTTGCAACTGAACCTGAAAAAATGCTATTTTGGCGCGCGCCAGCTCACGATCTTAGGCCACGTCGTGTCCAAAGAAGGCATTTTGCCAGATCCTGCGAAACTGCGCGCGGTTGCAGAGCACCCCAAGCTCACTACCCTCAAAGAGCTACATAGCTTCATCGGTCTCTGCTCCTACTTTCGCCGCTTCATCCGTAATTTCGCCTCAATTATCGCCCCCTTTGACTCGACTTCTTGCCGGCAGCACTTCGCTCTCTACTTGGAACTCTGATTGCGATGAGTCATTTATGACGCTCCGCCGGCTCCTTACATCCCCTCCAATACTGCGCTACATCGATCCAGCTGCGCCTGTTGAGATCCACACAGATGCTAGCGGTGTTGGTCTTGGCGCCATTCTCGCTCAACGCAAACACGGCTGTGACGAATATGTAGTCGCCTATCAGTCGTACCCTAACAAAGGCGGAGTCAAACTATTCCGTAACGGAAAAGGAGTGCCTCGCAATTATTTGGGCAATCGGAAAATTCCGCACATACCCTTACGGACGCCAGTTTGACGTCGTTACCGACCATCATGCTTTATGTTGGCTCTCCTCTCTCAAATTTCCACTGGCCGCCTCGCTCGCTGGGCTTTACGTCTTCAAGAATATGACATACGTGTCATTTATCGCTCTGGAAGTAAGCACTCAGACGCTGATGCCCTCTCACGCTCTCCGCTACCTCCTGACCCTGCTCGCTCACCTGTCACCACCTGCGATACGTCATCTCTGAGCATCAGCGATATGCCGGCCGAGCAGCTGAAGGACCCCTGGATTGCGTCCCTGTTTCAAGTTCTCTCCCGCCGTTCCCCTGGGCCGCTACCACGCTCTCTTCGTCGTCAAGCGCAACACTTCGTCGTACGCGAAGGCATATTGTAGCGACGCAGCTACCTAACCGGCGGCCGCCGGTGGCTGCTTGTAATTCCTCGTCACCTGCGCTCACATATTTGCGCCGCATTCCACGATGGCCCTCAATGCGGCCACGCTGGCGTTTTCAAGACGTATACCCGCATTCGCCTACGCTACTATTGGCGCGGCATGTACCGATACGTTCGCCAATACGTTCGTTCATGTTCTGCGTGCCAACGCCGCAAGACACCTCATACCACCGCTGCTCCTCTACAGCCTTTGCCCTGCCCAGTACGTCCATTCGACCGTGTTGGAATTGATCTTTACGGTCCCCTGCCCAACACACCTGATGGCAACTGGTGGATCGTTGTCGCCATTGACCATTTCACCCGGTGTGCGGAAACATCTGCGCTACCAGCCGCCACCGCTAAGGATATCGCCAACTTCATCCTTCGTCGTCTCATTCTCCGACACGGTGCACCACGCGAATTACTCAGCGACCGCGGCCGCGTCTTTCTGTCCAACGTAGTCGAGGCACTGCTCCACGAATGTCGCACTATTCACCGCACTACCTCCGCGTACCACCCCCAAACAAACGGGATGACGGAACGTTTAAATCGTACCTTGGGTGACATGCTTGCCATGTATGTTAACGACGACCACTCCAATTGGGACCAAGTGCTGCCTTTCATCACCTTTGCCTATAACCTTGCGCCACAAACTACCACCGCCTTCTCTCCATTCTTTCTTTTGTACGGACGCGAACTATCCTGCTCCATGGACACTATTCTCCCTTACAAGCCGGACATGTCCGAAGCAACGCCTGTATCCGAAGCGGCGGCTCATGCCGAAGAGTGCCGCCAACTCGCTCGGTCATTTACCGCACAAGATCAGTGGCGCCAAAAATCGCGCCATGATGCCTCCGCATCTGCTCCCGAGTATACCCCGGGAATGCTGGTGTGACTGTGGGTGCCCTCCACAACTCCCGGTCTTTCGACGAAGCTGCTGTCACGCTACAATGGCCCCGACCGCATTGTGCAACAAACTTCACCCATGAATTATGTGATCGAGCCACTCAACCCTTCCTCCGATCACCGTTGCAGAGGGCGCGAAATAGTTCACGCAGACCGGCTCAAACCGTGCTACGACCCTCCTCTCGTGACATCTCCCGAAGTCGCCAGGTTGGCTTCTTTCTGCGCGGGGAGTGATTGTAGTGGAGCACACCGGCAGCAGCTCTGACTCATCGCGAATACGACGACGTTGACGTTGTTCTGAGCTCAGCTGGTTCTAATATAGTGAGCGTGCCCTGTTAACATCTTGTCTTTAATTACACCTCGTTACAGTATATATATATATATATATATATATATATATATATATATATATATATATATGTCTGAGGAAGAGGGTGACAAACGTTCGAAACACAAATTCTTTACTAACGTTTCGGCAGGCCCACCTGCCGAAACGTTAGTAAAGAATTTGTGTTTCGAACGTTTGTCACCCTCTTCCTCAAGCACATATTTCACCGGATCCATCGATTTTCATTCGCTCATATATATATATATATATATATATATATATATATATATATATATATATATATATATATATATATATATATATATAATGAGAACTTGTGCTCAATGGGAGAAACGTATTTGGAGTGAAATAGCAGACACGACTTCGCAGTTATCGTTTATTGCCAACAGTTTCGACCGCGGGTCCGGTCTCTTTCAAGCCATGGAGAGAAGTGAAGTGATCCCTGACAAACTGGTCGGAAGAAGAAAAGGGAGAGAGTGGTACTAGAGGTACACAATTCATTCTGCAGGTGAGCGTTATGGGTGCTTGAGAGAAGGCTGTGCGGGAGGGAGAACAAGGGGGGCAACTAGCAACACGGAGTGGCCCCAAGCAGTGCACAGGGGGGGCAAAACTTGAGTAATCGTGGCTGAGGACACCGACAAGAGGTGGCCGTGCTTTGTTGGCTGTCGTCCGTGGGGTGGCTCCTCAGAGCAATAATATTTTTTATTTTCTTTTTCTTTTTCTTTTCTTTCTGTGCTTTTTTCTTCAGTTCACGTTTCTGGGAATTGTCCAAATTCCTTGTTCCCATGGCGCCTATGCGACAGAGATGCCATCCACGTGCACTGCAAGTATAGGCTGCCCTACACTCGGAAAAATAATATAGCCGAAAAAAGAAAGCGAAAACCAGAGAAAGAAGGGAAAAAAGATATATATTCCTTCCTGTTGCAAAAATGGAAGGGGTTCCAGGTTGTTACATATATAAATGCACACACATGCACGAACACACATACAACCACGCACATACATATATATATATATATGCATAGAGATCCGTATGGTCCGCTTCCCCCAAAAAATAGTGGTGCCAATTTTATCCTGTTTCGTGGTGCCTCGTTTATTTATTCTTACTTGGGGATTTTTATTTATATTTCTGATCTGTCCCTATGCTCGGAGAAACGAGAGGGGCCCGAAGTTTTCCTTAATGCCGTGTATTACGGTTTTAAATTTATGAATAAAACACGACTCTCGCTGATCCCGTTCCCGAGCACTGTGGAATCCAGATTGAAGAAGGGTGACACGGATTTTGTCAAATGAATGCTCTGGCAGCATGAGGTGTTTAGAAAATGGGAGACTGGGCAGGGTGCGGGCGTGTGCTCGGTGGTTATTTAAACGCAGTCTGAAAGCATTCCCAGTCTGGCCAATATACTGTTGGTTGCAAACCTCGCAGTGGAGAAAATACACCCCATTCTTACTGTCACAGTTGCGAGGTTCATTAATTCTAAATGTGAAGTCCGAGTGGGTGGCTTTAGCTACGCAAGTCGTAGTCATGTGTTTACAGACCTGGCAGCGTTGTTTCCCGCATGGTCTGCAGCCCGCTTCCTCCATTTCAGACCCGGTCGTCTTAGCCCTAACTAACATATCTTTTGGGTTCCTTCCCCGGCGGTAAACCGCTTTGGGTGGCTCTGTGAAAATTGATGATAGGCGCGTACTCTGCTGAATAATGTTGAAATGTCTGGATAGGATGTTTTTGACGTGCGGCAGCGTGGATGAATAAGTAAGGACAAGGTTGGTATTGTTTTTGGAATGACGCGGTTTTGAGCCCGTCAGGGCATCGTCCCTATCTAATGTTCGTGCTTGACCTATAGCATCATCGATGATACTCTCTCTATAGTCTTTCGCCACGAGAGCCGTTTTAAGGTCCTTAGCGTGACCTTCGAAATCGGCCGTGTCCGTGCAAATGCGGCGGTAGCGGTGGGCCTGCGAGTAAGGGATGGCTGTCTTGCAGTGTCGCGGATGACTACTTTTAAAATGCAGGTATTGATGGCGATCCTTTGGCTTTTTGTATAGGTGTGTGGATGCGGTTCCCCCTAATTTATACAGTGACATCGAGAAAGTTTATGGTTGACTTAGAGTAACAGTATGTGAATGAGATTGATGGGTGTGCTGAATTAAAATCATCCAGGAACGTGAGGAGACTTTCCTCTCCGTGGTTCCAAATAAGGAATATATCATCTAGAAACCTTTCGTACATGAGTGGCTTCAGAGATCTAGCTGCGAGAAAGGGTTCTTCCCGTAGTTCGGGGCCATCCTTGTGCCCATTGCTGTTCCATTTCAAAGTTCAATTCAAAGTTGTTTTTCTTAGTACTAACCGCAGTAGCGTCGACAACCTGTCCTCGTCTAAGTGTACAGGTGTGTTCGTTTTTTTGAAAGTGCTGACTGTCGCTTCTATACCTTCGGAATGTGAGATGTTCATGTACAGTGACGTGACATCCATTGTGACCAGAACGCTGTCTTCGGGGACGTCGAGTCCAGCTATTTGGCGCAGAAAGTGGTTTGTGTCCTTAACATACGATGGTATGGTCGGAACTATGTCCTCAATAATGAAATCTAGCGCACTTGAAATTCTTCCTGTTACTGTGCCATTGCTCGAGGCAATAGGACGACCGGGGTGATTCGTTTTGTGAATTTTGGGAAGCAAATAAAAGCGACCTGCCGCTGGCTGAAATGGCTGCATCGCCCTAAGCATATCGGCTGAAATTTTTCCATTTTTGTGTAATAACGTTAACACACGGTTTATTTCCGCTTCGAATTCTTTGGTGGGGTCCTGTGCGAGCTCCATATAAAATTTTTTGTCTTTTAGTTGTCGGAATCCCTCTTTGAGATAGTCGGCTTTGTCCAATATTACTAGTGCGCCACCTTTATCCGCAGGTTTAATCACCACATCTGATCTGCGGCTGAGATATTCCAGTGACTTACGTTCTTCGGTTGTCAGATTGTTCCGAAAAGGCCTTAATTTAGAGAATGCCGCGATGTCTTTCTGGACTGCCGAGATATACATTTCCAGGTGTTCGTCTCTCTGCTCGGGCGGCGACCAAGATTTCTGTGTTGATCCGTGGAATGCTGCATGACTGGTTTTATGATCGTGAAAGAATTCTCGTAAGCGAAGGTTTCTTGAGCAATTATCTAAGTCCTGATATAGTTGAAAGTCGTTGAATTTACCGCTAGCTGGACAGAATGTAAGGCCTTTAGAAAGGAGACTAATTTCGGAGGCGGACAATTTTGCTGACGAAAGGTTGATAACGGTATTAAGTGATGTTGCTGTGTCATTGTTTGCATCTGTGGGGGTCGTCGGTAATTTAGTGTTGGTGTTAATGACTCGACTTATCCCATACCGCTCTAATTTTTGATGTTTCCGCTCTTTTATCTGGTTTGTTTTCTGATGTTCATAATTTACCAATTCCGCAAGATCTTCCGCGCTTAGGTCGCGTTGACACCTCAGTAAATGTTCAGCCTCCTTCAATTCATGATATTCTCGTTCACTGTGGTCAATGATGATTTGCATGAGCGGCAGGGATGCATCATGCAGTGTTTTATTCCACAGTGCTTGTTCCTCTGGATCTAATGTTGTCATAGCCGGATTCAGTTTAAGGGACAGACCTTTCGCCACTAAATTAGTTGCTGAATATGATTTCAGCGTCGAATGGTGCAGATCGTATTTACCGCGCTTCTCGATTGTCTTTCTTATTATTTGAAACGATCGTGATCGAGGCTTGGGGGAACGGACCATACCTGAGTTATTCGGGCGTCAATTCGCCTTTGAGGTTGCCGTCCGCCGAGTGGCATCAGAGTAGCTGCGCAGGTTGTATACCCTCTGAGGTGGTGAAGGGGGGAGGGGGGCACAGGACTTTGGCGGTGGGGGCCTGCGCAGCAGTTGTACACGGCGATGGAGGAGTGCTGGTTGGGCTGTGGGCCTGTGGGCATGGCGTGCGTGGCGACATGGGAGCCATGGGGTTCACATACCCCGCAAGCGCTCGAGAGTCGAACCTTGGAGGGGTACCGTTGGTGGCTGGCTGCCGGTTGTGATAGTGCCAGCGATTAGCACTGGAGAGTAGCCGTCTGTAGTGGAGGGCCAGCATTGCTACGCCTTCAAAGCTGGGGTGGAGGCCATCGGCAGCCAGGACCCTCCATGGTGGCAACTCGTGGAAGGCGTGGTCTAGGTACCGCACACCGTGACCAAGTTCTTTCCGGTGACAGAGGCGGCGCACTTGGTCCACAAACAGCGAACCTTCCCTGTTGAACCACTGCACGAAGCGTTTGTTCGCTCCTCGACGCCGGCGGTTCGGAGCTCTGGGAAGCGGCAGGCTTAGGTGGATGTCCATGGTTGGTCCTTCTAGGCGATATTTTGTAATGGCGTATGACTGTTTTGTCGTTTGCAAACTACTAATTTGCGGCGATGTCGAGGAAAACCCGGGACCTACCCAGAAGGAGCTGTACGAGCAACTTCTCGAAGGTCAGACAGATATTCTGAAAGATCTAACGGAAATAAAAACCCAATTCTCTGAGCTGAAAGAACAGATGCTCGACTTTAGGCGTATTATCGAAAATGTAGCATCTGAGCGCTCAGCACAGCACGAGAACACTGATCATTTGCAAGCCACATTGTGACGTTCAAAGCCACACGTGCAAGCCACACAGACGTTCAAATGTAATTATCCACGGAATACGTGAGACCCCAGGAGAATCGGAAGACGAACTAAAGGAAAAGGTCGTGAAGGGTGTTTTTCAAAGCAAACTTGAGGTTAAATGTGATTCTGTGGGGCGCATTCATCGACTTGGCAAGCAGGTGGGGAAGCGACCCGTAATAGTGTACCTGCAGGACTTTACGGAAAAGAAACAGATACTAAAAAATGCAGCGAAACTCAAGGGCTCGAATATCTTTATTAAAAATGACCATTCAAAATCAACGCTAAGGAAACGTAGTCTGCTCTGGAACAGTGCAAAGGCCGAGAAAGAACAAGGCAAAAGAATCAACTTGATACACGATAAACTAAAGATCGATAAGGATATGTACTTTTGGGACGACGTCCAAAACAAGCGGATAAAAATGACCAGCTACAAAAACACCGCCTCCCAACCATCGAAAGCCTGACGTAGTGTGCATGCGCACGACAAACAACTTAGTCTACTAAATTTGAATGCCCGCAGTGTTATGAATAAAACCGAACCCATTGAAATCTTATTGCTGCAATACGATCCTCACATCACTGTAATAACTGAGACGTGGTTACATGAACGAGTAAATGATGACGACATTTTCCCGCCTTCCTACACGGTTTTTCGTAAGGACAGGCAATCAAGGGGAGGTGGTGTGGCTGTTCTGACCAAACACAGATTTGATGCTGTCTTGCTGGAGGATGTGGCAGAACTTGAATGTATGTGCATTAGGGTAACCTTGTGGGGTCACTTATTTATTTTATGCGCATTATATAGACCGCCTGATTCACCTCTTGAATACCTACTAAAATTAAAGGCACATTTGTCTAAATATCAGAACAACAAGGTTCTCTTGGTTGACGATTTCAATCTCCCGGGGGTTAATTGGGAACGTTTTGAAACCTTTTCGGTCAATGTCAGTCATGCAAATGCACTATTTGACATCATGCTCGCGCATAATTTGATTCAATTAGTTCATGAACCAACGCGTTATCAGGGAACCGCCAAGTCTATTTTAGATTTAGTATTTATTCCTCGTGATTTTAGTACAGCCACTGTTGTAATTGATCAAGGCCTGTCTGATCACTACCTTGTTTCAGTTTCTATCCCTCTCGTGCCCCTTTCGCAAACTGTGAACTCGTCCTTTCATTGTGTGAAAGACTATACTCGTGCCAATGATGCACGCATTATAGACCACTTAGAAACTTGTCTGATAGATTTTGTTGCTACCGATGTTTCCAGTCTGTGGGATCAATTCAAAAGTATATGCTTCTACTGCATCGAAAAGTTTATACCGTCTAAACGTAAAAAAGTGCATAAACATACGCCCTGGATGACGAGAAGCATCATTCACCTCAAGCGTACAGCGAAAAGATTAAAGAAAAGGCATGCTGACCCCAAACTAATATCTGATGCGCTGATCAACCTTGCACATGCTGTACACACCTCGAAGGAATACTACTTCAATACGTCACTCGCAAACTTCATAAAGAATGATCCAAAGAAGTTCTGGAATTATATAAGTGAAAAAAAGAAGCCCATATCACAAGTTTCTGTCTATGGTTCTATGGTATCTGATCAGACCGCCATTGCTCAACACTTCAATGACTATTTTCATAGTGTATTTTCGGCTCCTAGTGCTTCTCCGCCTACTACAAAGGCGGACCATGCTGCAACCGTTAACTTTATTTCTTATTCTGGTGTCATTGCTATGTTGCTGAACTCGAAGACGAAAACCTCCTGCGGACCCGACAATATCCCCAACATATTTCTTCGTCGCTTTGCAGAGTCAGTTGCAAAATACTTGGTCATCATTTTTCGTGTCTCTTTGTTATCAGCGGAACTGCCAGAGGACTGGAGGTCAGCCCGAGTTGTCCCTATATTCAAGAAAGGCGACCGTCTTTTACTGCAAAATTATCGACCTATCTCTTTAACATCGTCATGCTGCAAACTTATTGAACACATAATAGCCCACAAATTAAATGAATTCCTAGAAGAACACTCCATTTTAACGAAACATCAACATGGGTTCCGAAAAGGACTCTCCACTACAACACAACTGATTACCATCGTACACACCTTTGCAGCTTGTCTTGACGCTAACAGTCAAATTGATGTGATATTCTTAGATTACAGTAAGGCTTTTGATACAGTTCCACACGATAAACTAATTATAAAGCTTCGGTTAATTGGCGTACCAGAATTATTTATCTCCTGGATCTCAGCTTATCTAAGCAACCGCATCCAATACGTACAGGTGGGAGAACAACATTCTGACTGCCTTCCGGTGACTTCTGGTGTTCCGCAGGGGAGCGTACTCGGCCCCCTACTGTTCTTGGTCTACATAAATGACATTGTGAATGTGATTAGCAACCCGGTACAAATTCGTCTATTCGCTGACGATTGTGTGTTGTTTAGAGAAATAACCTGCATTAGTGACCAATGTGACCTTAATACTAACTTAAGCAATGTGTTGAGGTGGTGCGAACAGTGGGGAATGCTTCTTAATGCAAATAAATGCGTGTATCTCCCCATAACGCGCAAAAAGGTCCCCCTAGACAATACATACATTTTAGCTGATGCTCCCTTACTGAAAGTAGCCTCCTACAAATATTTAGGTCTAACATTAACGAGTAACTTATCCTGGAACCTGCACATAAATAACATCTGCTCTGCCGCCTTCCGGAAATTATGTCTTCTTCGCCACAAGCTCAAGACTGCCCCGCCTTGTGTTAAACTTCTCTCTTACTTGTCCTTGATTAGGCCAAAACTTGAGTATGCTTCAATAGTTTGGGATCCCCACACAAAAGTTAACATCAATAACCTAGAAAGAGTTCAAAGAAAAGCAGTTAGATTTATTTATAGTAAATTTAAGCCCCTCGATTCCCCCACTGCATTACTAAATGCAAACGGCATTGAATTATTACAAAATCGAAGAAAGAAAATGCGACTAGAATTTCTATCGGACATAGTTAATCATAGACTAGCCTTAGACACTGCAGCATACGTTTTCCCCCTGTTAAGCAGACCCACTCGGCATCACCACCCTCATTCTCTCACACCAATTTTCGCAAGAACTGATACTTTTCGGTACTCTTTTTTTCCACAAACAATAGCCGACTGGAATAATCTTACCGAAGCACCTCCCCAACGCCCTTGACCTGTACACCTTTCCATTTGTGTAAATACTGTTGTTCATTCTTAACGCCTTCTTATTTGTATCATGACCAAGTTCTTCAATTGTTCTTACTATAGTTGTCTACATACGAATTGTGTAAAATGTGTTTTAACTTTGATTCATTCTGTTATTTATCTCTGTATCATATGTATATTCCCTGCTCATATGTACATTCCCTGCTCACCCTGCTTGGACTTCTTGTCTGCAGTATTTTATAAATAAATAAATAAATATTTTGCAGGAGCTGTTTTAAGTCCGCCAGGGCTTGCACACAACCATTGTTGGCGATGTCAACAGTGCCAACATGTAGCCCCAGCCTTGGCAGAGACGGCGGCAAATTTCGGAGCAGACCCAGAATATCCCCGAATGTGGCGCCACGGTACGAGACGAACACGGGAGTTCCGGGTTCCGCGGGGTTGAAGCAGTCGTGCACGTACTTGATTGTCGACTCTCCAATGGTGGCACAGTTGATGGGGATACGTGGAAAGCGAAGAGATAACCGCTCAGTCGTGGAGTAGATGGCAGCCATTGTTTCAAAAATGAGAACTTGTGCTCAATGGGCCAAACGCATTTAGAGTGAAATAGCAGACACGACTTCGCAGTTATCGTTTATTGCCAACAGTTTCGACCGCGGGTCCGGTCTTTTTCAAGGCATGGAGAGAAGTGAAGTGATCCCTGACAAACTGGTCGGAAGAAGAAAAGGGAGAGAGTGGTACTAGACGTACACAATTCATTCTGCAGGTGAGCGTTATGGGTGCTTGAGGGAAGGCTGTGCGGGAGGGAGAACAAGGGGGCAACTAGCAACAGGCCGCAAGCAGTGCATAGTGGGGGGGGGGGGGCAAAACTTGAGTATTCGTGGCTGAGGACACCGACAAGAGGTGGCCGTGTTTGTTGGCTGTCGTCCGTGGGGTGGCTCCTCAGAGCAATAATATTTTTTATTTTCTTTTGCTTTTTCTTTCTGTGCTTTTTTCTTCAGTTGACGTTTCTGGGAATTGTCCAAATTCCTTGTTCCCATGGTGCCTATGCGACGGACATGTCATCCACGTGCACTGCAACTATGGCTGCCCTATACTCGGAAAAATAATATAGCCGAAAAAAGAGAGAGAAAGAAAGTGAAAGAAAGGAAAAATATTTATATTCCTTCCTGTCGCAAAAAATGGAAGGGGTTCCAGGTTATTACATATATAAATGCGCACACATGCACAAACACACATACAACCACCCACATACATATATATATGTATATGCATAGAGATCCATATTGTCCGCTGCCCCAACAAAATAAATTGTGGTGCCAATTTTATCATGTTTCGTGGTGCCTCATTTCTTTATTCTTACTTGGGGATTTTTATTTATATTACTGATCTGTGCGTTATGGAATGTCTGCTCGTTATGGAATGTAACCGAATAAAGCTAGTTATTTGCAGCAACACTTTTGTCATGCATTTATTACCGTCGAATATAAACGTATAATAGTTCTATGCGAACATTCTAATGCCGATTTTAGCAGTTTCTGGTTGTTCTCGAGTAGCTATATTCACTACGCGTAATACTTCGTTCCACTTCTGATATTATTTCATTCTGAATTTGTGTACACATTCATTAATGAAACATATGCAGGAAATTACCCGCTGCAAGTCCATCTCGCTCATCGAAATGGCGGGTAACCCAGGAAATTTATTTCGCATAGCTTTCCCACGTGCAGGTATAGGAGGAGTACACACACACAAACACACACACACAAGCACACGCGCACACACACACGGTTTTCTTTAGTATCTCGTACAGGTGTCAGTTTACTCTCACGATGACTCTTCTTACAAAAGGCGCGAGCCGTACGTAGTCAACTGACCCCCTTAGGAAAGTTTGACCCTCATTGAGGGGTCCCTGCGACAGGTCAAGAGAGTCAGGGTGAACTGAATCTCTTTTGACTCTTATTTTTCTTAGAGTGTGGAACGGCCGCCGAGGTGGTTCGATGGTTTGCAGAAGTCCGGCTGGCCTAGTTATCCGCGTATTGCGTTGCTGACAGTCTCTGCATGTCTTTACGTAATGGGCGACGTCGGCAGTGAGGCGAGGCCAATGGTACTTCTCCTGTATTCTTCATAGTGTGCGGGAAAAACCGACGTGTCCGGCTGTCGGGTCGTCGTGTAAAGCTTGCAGAACCTCTGGACGTAACGCTGAAGGCACCACGAGGAGGCGGTCGGCGCGGAGCTGCGAGAAGTTCTTCAGGATAACGTTGTTCCGCAGGAAAAACGAAGCCAGTCCTCGGCAGAATACTTTCGGCACGGCGGCGGTCTTGCCTTCCAGGTAGTCCATGAGGCTCTTGAGCTCTGGGTCAGCTCGTTGGCGTTCCGCGAAGTCGTCGGTACTTATGGGTCCCAAGAAAGAGTGATCATCCTGGTCACCATGGGGCGGCGGATCAACGGGGGCGCGAGACAAGCAGTCGGCGTCGGAGTGCTTTCGTCCGCTCTTGCAGACGACAGTGATGTCAAATTCTTGCAGTCTAACACTCCATCGTGCGAGGCGTCCTGATGGATGTTTCAAATTAGCTAGCCAACACAAGGCGTTCTGGTCACTCACGACTTTGAAAGGCCTGCCTACAGGTAGGGGCGGAACTTTGATGCAGCCCAGATGATGGCAAGGCATTCCTTTTCAGAAGGGAGTAATGCGCTTCCGCCTTCGAAAGTGACCGGCTAGTATAACTGATAACGCTTTCAAGTCCGTCGGTCCTCTGTACGAGCACGGCGCCCAGCCCTGGGCTGCTTGCATCCGTGTGAATTTCGGTGACTGTTTCGTCGTCAAAGGGGCGAGTATTGGCGACGTTTGCAGGCGTCGCTTTAGTTCTTCAAATGCCTCGACTTGTGGCGTTTCCCATTTGAAGTCGACGTCGGCCTTCGTGAGGTACGTCAGCGGCTCGGCGATCCGTGAAAAGTTCTTGACGAAGCGCCTGTAATAAGTGCAGAGGCCAAGAAATCGGCGTACTGCCTTCTTGTCAGTGGGCAGAGGAAAGTAGGTGATCGCAGCTGTTTTCTGCGGGTCAGCGCGCACTCCCGACTTGCTAATAACGTGGCGAAAAAGCAACAGCTCCTCGCATGCGAAGCGTCACTTTTCTGGTTTCAGGTTAGGTCCAGCGGCTTTGACTATCCGAAGAACAGCTTCAAGGCGCCGGAGGTGTTCGTCGAAGCTGGAACCAAATACCGCTACGTCGTCCAAGTAGGCGAGGCAAGTCTGTCACTTCAAGCCTGACAATACTGTGTCCATAACCTGTTGGAACGTCGTAGGCACCGAGCAAAGACCAAAGGGCATGAACTTAAACTCGAACAGGCCGCCTGGTGTTATGAAGGCAGTCTTATCTCGGTCTCTCTCGTCTACTTCGATTTGCCAGTAGCCGGTTTTGAGGTCCATCGACGAAAAATACTTTGCGCTGTAGAGTCTATCCGTGGGAGAGGATACACGTCTTTCTTCATGATCTTGTTCAGGCGATGATAATGGAAGCAAAACCGTAGGGTTCCATCCTTCTTCTTCACTAACATCACGGGTGATGCCCACGGACTCGTAGACGGCTGAATGATGTCACGCAGAATTTCGTCGACTTGTTGCTTGATGCGGTCGCGTTCCCGTGCCGAAACTCGATAGGGGCTCTGATGGAGAGGACGGGCGTATTCGTCGGTTATGATGCGATTTTTCGCGAGAGGGGTCTGACGAAGCCTCGATGACGACGAGAAGCAGTCCTTGTATTGCTGGAGTAAGGCATTGTGCTCCTTTTCTTGCTGCCTGGAAAGGCCTTGATTGTCATCGAAGGCGGGCGTGGACACCGACGCGTCAAGCATGCGAAGTCTCAAGAATGGTCGACACGGTTCCAAAAGTGGCATGCAAGATAAGCGCGGCTTGCGTTGCGCGTAACCCAAAGTGATAGCGGCGCTCCCCGCAAACAATCATGAGCAGCGCGCGTGTCACTGGGAAGTGATAACGGCTTTACACTTAAACCAAAAGAATCGCACGTGTCGAGAATTCATGACTACATGAACAGTGCGGAAAAGAGACAAACGGACTCACGAGAACGAGAGCTTGAAGAAAACAAGTTAGGGCATACGTGATTCGCCATAGATGCGTGAGGACGGAGTGCACAAGCACCACGGAAACAGCAAGAAAACTGCAAATGTACATAGAATAACAGCAAACAAAGCTGCTTTATTACTTGTGTTGAATTCATATAATCTAATTCTTTGCCTGTCACAAGCGTGGAAGGTTCGTCTTGTGCAATTACTTCCGCCTAACTGATGGTATGCGTGTTATTCTGGTGATGCCGAGCTATAATCCTTGTGTCGTGGAATGCTGGAATACAATGTATGGTAAGAAATTTGTTGTATCCGCCACCATGCCCAGCCCGACTACGTTGGAAGCGCCGGAGAACCGCGGAGTGAAGGCACCAGCCCGTACCTGGAATAACACTGATTATTAGTGCGCGACGAGCACACATACATATGCGTATGTCAGTTGACGGGAAAAGACACGTGCCTGGCGCCACCTAGGTTATATAAACACAACTTGTGAATACCACAAAACCCTTCTGCAGAAGGATTTTGTGCATGTATCTTGCCGTACTTTCGGTTTGTGTTCCTGTAAACGAAGGTTCAGCACACCTACCCGTGTGTCACGGGGCTAACGAATCAACGTGCCCTCGTGTAGGTTCGAGTACTCTGATCCCGATGGCTTAACCGTCATCGAGAAATGCGAGACGAGACCGATTGTACAGGAAAAAAAAACAACAAACAACACTCGCTATATTTAAAGAAACGAAATAAAGTGAGAAAAGGATAGAAACAAGACGAAGCATGCAAAGAAGAGGAAAAGTTAACAGAACTATGAATGTGAGGAGGAATGGTTAACAGTGCATCAGAATAAGTTCAAAAGAAAAGACTGTCAACGTCCAGGAGGGCACACGAGAGTACACGGCGAGGTAGATGCTGCAGATGCACTCGGCGCAGACTTGGGTCAGGTGTCGCTCAAAGGGAAGGTAGCGTTGGGCAAGTCAAGGTCAGCAACCTTTCGGCGTTCTTCGTTCGACGCTCGGACAACGAACCGGAGACGCAGTTGTGCCTGACTAAGGCCAGGGAAGTCTAGAGGTACTGTTTGAGGAATCAGCGGGCATTAAATGGGACGTTAAAGGGCTCAGTGAGGTTAGGAGGACGGGTGAAGCCTTTACACTGCTGAAAAACGGGCACAACCAGTTGAAAATCCCAATAGAACCTGCCTTGAGAACTACAGAAATTTCTGTTGTTACTACAACTTTATTCTGTTGTTGCTACAGATTTGTCATGCTGCGACAGACATTTCTGTTGCACAGCAGATTTTTCTGTCATGACAACAAAAATCAATTCTGTCGCACATTTGTTGTTACAACACACAGCTGAAGTACTACAACAAATATTTGTAGCACTTAAAAAAATGTGTTGTCACAACAGGCACCCTGTTGTAACAACAGGAATGTTGTATACTAACGCGACAAAACACTGTAGCACAACAGGAATCTGTTGAAGTTACGCGACATACTTTTGTAGCACTATAGAAATGTCCTGTGCTACAACAGAGACTTGCTGTCTTGGCACCCATTGAATTGTGACAACAGGAGTGTTCCTGAAGAAATGCAACAAAACACTGTAGCACAACAGAAATCTGTTGAAGTTATGCGACAAACTTTTGCAGCACTACAGAAATGTCCTGTGCTACAAAAGAGACTTGCTATCTTGTCACCCATTGAATTGTGACAACATGAATGTTCCTGTGAAGAAATGCGACAAAATACTGTAGCACTACTGAAATGTGTTGACTCACAACAGAAACTTATTGTCTTATTGTGCATCCAATTGCTACAACAGAGGCGACTCCGAAGCAATGCGACGAAATTCTGTACTACAACAGAACAGTTTCATGGCACAACATAAACTTGTCAATTTTGTAGTACTGCAGAAAAGCATTGTTACAAGATTCCCTGTTATGATGACATCACCCAATAAAGAAGCCATTCATGTTTACTGAGCTTTATGTTCCGGAACACAGCACTTCTCAAAATATATATAAACCAAAAATCATTTGTGCATAATGTTGTGAGACTATGGAGCAATATGCAGTCATGATGGTACTGCCCATGGCACCAAATGTCACCTTTGAATTCATGGGCTTGTTGATATAAGATGAACAAGAAAAATGGGCAGACAACATTGGTGCATGACAAAGCAGGGGGCTTCAGGACATATCTGAAGAGCTTTAATATGCATGAAGTGCATATGTGCCCAGATTTCACCCCATCGTACGAGATATCGGTGGAGGTGGCCACAGGACTCGATGTGGCCTGCACCACCTACTTTTGTAAAGAGACTGAGAAAAATAATGTTGCTTCCGTCTCTCTCTCAAAATGCAGCCACCATGATAAGAACTAAATGTGTATACTTTGTGTTCCTTGCAGTTTAATAACATGGCTACCACAGCGGGTAATGATGACATTTATGTATACATGTCAGCAAACATGCATATATATCTTTATTACCCATAATAGAAGCAGTCAAAAAATATACTTTATCACCTGGACAAAAATGAAGATAAGCATTTTTATGTGGTCCCTTAAAGGTTGGGTATACAAGCGTGCACATACCAGTAGTACAAGGAAAAGTAGGCACGCAGTTATGTGAGACAAATCATTATTACACTGCATATGTCACAACTAATGTGAAAAGCATCTGAAATACATGTAGAGTACTCAGAAAACATCCTCTCTCATTGCTTCCTGTACTTGCATGCAACATTCTGTGCTAAAAAGAAACAGGAGAGCCTAATGCTGGATGGCCTTGGCAACTTCACAATGACTGTTATGCTCATGCATGTATATTGACATTTTGCCTGTCCATATATGTGTAGGCCTTAAAACCATTTCCACAATATTGTAGCGATCTTGATGACCAGAGGTTAAGAAAATAGGAAGTTTATTAAGGGCGAACCTGTGCCCACAACTTGCAGTGCAAGAGAGACGCGTTCTAATGCCAGCGTCGAACAGTTATTCCACAGTCTCTAGCGCGTGGCGCATGCAAGCCGGGCCCGGCTGGTCGCTCGTGCCGAGATGAAGGCCACCTGTTGTCACTGCACTGCACTTAGGTACGTCGCGCCAACTGTCCAAGAAGGGTGATTGGCGGGATACTTGAATGCACTGAAGTCATCACGGCAATATAGACACCATTTTTTGTCAATGCATATGACAATGCAGATCACATGAGAGTTAAAAAAGGGCGGGGGGGAGGGAATACAAATACCCAAACACCTGATTGCAGAAAGAAGGTGACAACAATACTTCATGTTACCATGACGCTCTTATAAACTGCTTAAAGGTGTGACGTACAGATGTTTCTATCTGATGAAACCTTCTGAAAAATGTTTAGATCAAAATGCACATTATTATCATATAGTACATACTGCAAAAACAAATGATGCAGTTGCCCAGTAATAGAAATTACTATTGAAAAATACTGGGTAGTCAGCCCTAAAAACATATGCATTTATGTCCGATAGTGAAGCAGCAGCACTTTTAAAAGGGTCAGGTGGAAAAGATGAAAAAAGATGGGAAACTGCTGTTTTGTTGTTTCCTTGCCTCTTTACGTAACATCCAGCCTAAACACACAAATCAAAATGAGCAAAAAAGAAAACAAACACAGAAGGAACATCAACTTAACAAGCGAAATGGCTTTGCACTATCAAAACACGTAATACCAAAACAGTGCATACTGCTGTTATGTGCCTTCGAAACACTGGAATACCTATGGAAAACAGTATAATAGCCTTAAGGGACAAACCATGTATACCACTAAAGTCACGCCTTTATAGTGTGCCAGCTCTGAGACGTTTGGGATGGCTATCGGTTCCTTTAAATTGATTACTGAGAAGGGCCCAGTTCAGTACCATAAAGATTCAGAATAAATGTCTCATAAGCTGCGGCTATAAACCAGAATAACCCTTCACTATGATATAGGCATAGAGAAGCATCAAATGAAGGCGACATGAAAACTGAGTAGTAAATATACAAAAACTATGGTTTACAATGCCCCGAGCGACATGAGTGGAGTTAAAAATTATCTTTGGGGAATACATTGTGAGGGTGAACTGCGTTTATTTACAATGCGGTGAATGCTCAGTGAAAGCAAGTCACGGAGCTACTCACAAGCCAGTCCAGCCTTGTTCTCTCTAACCAAACTTTACTAGCATGTTCACTTCACCAGTCACAAACAATGCATTGGACATGTCATTCAGAAAGCCGTGGCAGTATGGTTTAACGCATAGCTGCGTCTTGCTGAAGCAGCTACCATCACCTAAGTGACGTTGCTAACGCTGTCAAGAATGACGAATAAGCTATAGTAGCGGTCTAAGAACTTCAGGCACAAACTATGTTTGCACAACGGTGTCCACAGCACCACAGTTATGTTTTGCATAAGAAATGGAGTGATGGCAGTTATTGTAACGGGCCTTGGAATGCCATTCAGATGCCAAAGTTCAAAGGCGGACGAGGCTTAAGGCACTTTCTGCACAACATAGCGACTCGGCAACCAAGGTTACCACGTCCAGCATAAAACGAACGACAGAGTTGAGACAGCTGTGAGAAGAGTGGGCATACAGTAGGTTTTATCCTGTTGCCTCATGCTTCACACTGTTTTACTTGTGAGTGATGTAATGAACTCTTGCATCCCAGCTTCTGCATTTAAAATCAAAGTATATGGAGAGCATACTCATTAGAGTCCTGTTTGTGTGCTCTTCGAGAGCACTGGTGTAAAGGTGGTATAGCTAGAGTGACAGCACTGGCAGGTGAACAGACCCAGGATCACATCAACTGCAGCGACTAACTGATGTCGCCTGTCAGTGATGAGGAGATGATGAGGACCATGATGAAGAATTATAGCATGGAGCATAAACTGCGACATGTGCAAGGCCATCACAGCAGGTATTGATGTGCTGTGGTGCATATCAAGTAATCAAAACAGATGATTACTTGTTGACTGGCACTCTTTTATCACGGGTATGGGCCTGCGAGGTTGACGCCAAGTCCTGAAGAATTAGGTGGCTGCAGAGTGGATTAGTCCTGGTGGCTTTACAATAAGACACTTGTGACATTGGCACAGTTTGCAACTTGCAACATATTCTTCCGTATTGGGCTGCATCTATGGCCAGTAGGACTTCTACTGTATGCAGTGGAATGATCTGGAAAGCCAATGTGGCCATCTTCGTCTCAGCTACCATACGCTCAGCTTGCCCATTTGTAGCCGGGTGGTATGGAGCTGATGTTATGTGTTTGATCATATTCAACGTGAAGAAGCGCCGCATTTCTAATAAAACGAATGCTGTGCCTTTGTCAGAAACTGTCACTTGAGGTATGCCAAAAGTGGCGAACAGGGATCGGAGCACATCGATTGCTGCGGAAGTTGATTGAGACGACACTGGCCTTACTTTTCACCATTTGGAGAACGCATCCACTGCTATTAAAAAACTCTGGTTGTTCACCGGCCCTGCGAAGTCAACGTGCACAACCTCCCATGGTTCATTTGGACGGAGCCACTCTGGCGTTGCAGCTGCAGGCAGAAGACGACTGTGCATCTGACAGGTGTCACAAGAGCGCACCTCGTATTCGATGTCGGCGTCCAATCCCGGCCACCATAGGTGACTGTGAGCGAAGCACTTCATCGTAGTCATTCCTGGGTGGTTAGCGTGAAGAAGAGTCAAAGCTTCCTCTCTAGCCTCTGCAGGAATCACAACCCGTGCACCCCATAAGACGCAACCACGATTCGAAGAAAGTTCTTGTACCCGACTCTAGTAGGGTTGGAAGTTTGTACCCTTCCATGACTTCATTGATCCTGTCTGTAACCCTCGATAAACTAGAAAAAGTGTGGAATCTTCCGCTGTTAACCTTGCTATCTTCTCGGCAGTCAATGGAGGTTTGCGCAATCCTTCAATCATCAACACGTCACCTGGTGCCGCTTCTTCATCCACAACCGAAGCAAGAGGAAGCCGACTGAGTGCATCCACATTCTGATGTCTTTTCCCTTCCCGGTACAATATCTCGTACTCAAATGCGCTCAAAATCACACACCAGCGAAGCATCCGGGCTGACAACACTTGCTGAATCTGTTTCTTCGGGCACATTATTCCAAGAAGCGGCTTATGATGAGTAACTATAAGCACATGCGGACCGGCAATATACTGATGAAAATGCGCGACCGCAAACACAATGGCAAGTCCTTCTCTGTCAAGCTGAAAGTAGTTTCTCTCACATTTGCTGAGTGTCCTTGACGCAAACGCCACTGGCATTTCATGTCCGTTTTCGTCCAGCTGAGCAAGAACAGCTCCTAATCCATAAGGCGAAGCGTCACAGCTCAACATCAGTGGACGAGAGTCGTCGTAGTGCACAAGAACTGTGCATTTATGCAGCGCTTCCCTGAGTTTGATGAATGCAGCCTTGTGCGATTCGGTCCACCTCCATTTAACTTCTTTATCCAACAAGCGATGCAGCGGTTCGGTGATGGTCGCTTTGTCTCGGAGAAACCGACTGTAAAAACTGATCATTGCTAAGAAAGATTGTAGCTCCGAATTATTTGTTGGTTCTGGCGCACTCATTATTGCTTCAACTTTTTCAGAAGTAGGCTCAACTCCTTTGGAGCTCACTTTGTATCCCAAAAACTGCACTTCACGTACGCCGAATATACACTTTTCTTTGTTTGCTTTGAGACCTACTTGTTGCAAACGCTGTAAAACTGCTTCCAATCGCTCTAAATGCTCTTCGCTCGATGCGCCCATGATGAGAATATCGTCTAAATAAGCGCTAACACCGGGAAGTCCAGCGAGCAGAGTATCCATGAAGCGTTGGAATATAGATGGCGAAGCTGAAACGCCGAATGGAAGACGTTTCACTCGTACAGGCCTTTAATCGTATTTATAGTTAGTATTTCTGAAGTGGCCTTGTCGACGTGCAACTGCTGGTAAGCTTGTGTCAAGTCAATCTTTGAAAAGATCTGCCCTCCGCGAAGCTGTTGCTAGTAACTCAGTTGCCGTTGGCAAAGGATACGCAGTTGGCCTGATGCTTGCGTTTACTGTGCTCCTGTAGTCCTCACACAATCGTAGTGATCCATTCTTCTTCCTCACAACAACTGGAGTGGCCCACTCCGAAGCATAAATTGGCTCAATGATGCCCTGCGCCTGGAGTTTGTCGAGTTCTCGACATACGGCATCGCGCAATGCAAATGGAACTTGCCGGCACTTTAAAAACGTGTTGTTGCGCCTTCAGCAAGGTCGATGTGTACAGGCGTTCCTAAATTTCCAAGCAAACCTTCACTGAACACCGACGAGAACTTGGCTAATATAGCGTCGACTGTTGTTTCCGTGAGGTTGTTCAGCCCATGTAGCACAATTCCCAGTTTGTCGAACCAGTTTCTTCCAAGCAAACTGGCTCCAGCACCTTTAGCCACGAGCAATGGAAGCCACGCCATGTTGTTGTTGAATGACACATCTACGAGAACGGAGCCCAAGATCTCCAAACATTCTCCCGACCATGTCCCACAGAGTGATATCCCGTTCCCGTAACACCGGCGCATCCTCAGGCGAACGTCGCTACACTTATAGAGTACGCCGCTCCTGAGTCTACTTCCATCTTGAGTGACCGACCAGGTAGTCGAACAGTCACAACAAACTTAGCTGTTGTTGCGATCTCTAGACCCATGTGAAACCTCGTCTTCGCCCGATCGTCCAAATGCTGATATATAATAAAGGTCAAGTTCACTACATTGTTGAGATGACACAGAAATTTACTGTCCAATGTCCTCAAGACTGTGTCTGTGAAATGTTGCCAGCAAAAGCCAAACCGCATAGCATTAACTTCAAACAAACTGTTCAGCAATACGAAAGATATCTTTTTTGCAATTTGGATCTATAGAAGTTTTTCAATACCTGGGCCATAAGTCTACAGAGGAAAAATGGGGCTGAATGCAGGCAATTTACGTCAACAATGCGTGGAAGTGGGTGCACATAATTCTTGTTACTATCAGCGTTAAGGCGCTGACAGCACGAAACCTTTATGACTTGTCCTATTTTTAAGCTAAGTAACAAATAAGCCCGAAGAGCTGATGATTCTTGGATAATGATGGTAGATGGCATCCCAGTGACTTGCTATGAAAAGGCTTTGCGTCAGACAGAGGCGTCATACGATGAGTCGACCGTCACCGGAGACGACAATGTGGCTGATATGGAGGATGTGGATGAAGACGGCTGCAAGGTTGTGCGTCACCGCAAAGGTCGGACAGTGGGAGTTCCCGTTCTGATAACAGCAACCGAAAAAGGTTGAGACCTCAGGCAAGTGAATCCAATCACGCTGTACTCAGATATAGAAGGAATGCTGGGTGCAGCCCTGATCAGGAGCCATTTACCGTACAAGGAGCATTACTTCTCGATGTGCAAACGGAAAAGCAAGCCAATACACTACTTCATCGCAAGGCTATTTCCAACATAGCTGTCAATGCGCGCGTGCCGAACGCCTATTTAAAAATACATGCTTAATCAGGGGAGTCCCCAAATGGTACTCGGATGAAGAGCTTATGGCGTTCTTGAGGCCACAAGGTGTTTTCAGTGCAAGGAGGATGATTCGTCGAATTCAGACGAACTCTACTTGGGAGACAAGACCAACAGACTGTTGTTTTGACATTTGCTCCAAACACTGAGCTTCCTGAAGAAATTAACCTTGGCTTCTCACTACACAAGGTCATCGACTACGTGGAGGTGCCACCAAGGTGTTTCAAGTGTCAGCGTTTTGGACATGTAGCAAAGCACTGCACCGCTGAGCAACGATGCAAGCGCTGGGGAGGGCCACGCAATTTCAAGACCTGTGACCGCACGGAGGGTTTTGTGTGTGCAAACTGTGGCGGAAGCCATCCAGCAAGTTTCAGTAGGTGCCCCATCAGATCTGCAGCTCTGGAGAGGAAAAAGAGATTCATCGCAGGGCCCAAGAGCCATCGAGACCTGTCCAGCGAGAAGGCAGCTACGAATTCGCCTAAAGAGGACTCTCGCTTTGACTACACAAAGGACTTTCCTCGACTAAAATTGCTTGGCAATGCTTCAAACATTTCTGCCAAGACAGTCAAAAAGTCTGTCACCACGGCAAACCAGAAAGCGATCTCGAAAAGATGTTCCCAGCAAGCACTCGAAAATACAACCACTTTTGTGGAAGCGCCCGTGGCATCTACATCGACTGAGGCAGTCGTGTCTGATAGTGTATCACCAAGGTCATCTAACCGACCATATGCGTCTACACTCTCGCCCACACGAGCGACAACGGAGGCTCCTCACTCATCATTGTCAGACTGTGACCAAGTGCTGCAAGCCTTGTTCATGGCCCTACAATCGCACACTGCCCGGATGCCTGAAAGCTCAGCGAAAAAGACTGCAAGTAGTACTGGCCCTTGAGTCAGTAATCCTGAGTGCTGCCTCCTCTCATTGAGACTCGGTGCACCATGGCCCTGAACAAGTCGCCAGATTTATTTGGCGTCCTAAAGTGCCCTTATTAATGCAATGGAACTGTGCCGGTCTTCATTCCCGCCTGTCTGAACTCAATTCATTCCTGCGCGACACACCTGTACCTATCCTCGCCCTCTCTGAGGCCAGTCTGCCAAATAATCAGTCAATACCTGGCTACGAAGGTCACGTCAACCAAACGATTCCCTCTTTCGCCCACGGAAGTGCCACGCTGTTTATTCGACGCGAAATACCACACACTGCTCTGCAAGTTCAAGACCTTTGCTCCGCCACCGTGGAAGTAGTAGCCGTACAAGTACGTATAAGCAGAAGATGCCTGAGTGTAGTGTCCATTTACGCATGTCCCAAGAAAAAAGTCCCCATGAAGTCCCTCATCAAGGATATTTGTAGCTATTGCCCTCCTCCTCGAATATTATGCGGAGACTTCAACGTTCACCATTTGCTGTGGGGTGACACGATGGTCGACACACGTGGAAGACAAATCGTTCATGCTTTGGATGCAGAGAACCTGTGCGTGGCAAACGACAAGAAACCAACGTTCTTCAGACCCCCAAATTCCATCAGCGTCGTTGACCTCGTACGACACTCTACAGACACTCTACGGTTTCATCGACGACAGCTCTGGATCGAATGGGCAGCGACCATTTTCCCATATATACCAATGTTACTGGATATCAAAAGAGTCACCAAAAGTATTCCCCTGTCACATGATGGGACACCTATCGCGAAGTCCTAGAAGAGCCTACTGGAGACCTATTTGCCGACATGCTGCGAAGCAAGAAGGAGGCTACTAAATCGACGAAACTGCCAGATCATTTTCCTGCTCCGGACCTAAAGCTGCGGAATCTTTGTGCCGCACCGAGAAGAGCAGAACGTATGCTCCTGAGAAAAGGGGGCGATGCTACGTTGAAAACTGTGCTTAACCACATCAATGCAGTCATTCGTAGGCACACTAAACGGTTAAGGCGACAACAATGGGTTGCGTTCTGCACGAGCCTATCTGTGTTTACCTCCATGGCGAGAGTTTGGGGAATTATTGGTACGCTCGCTAGAAGGACTTCCCACAAAAGACCTTTTGAAGTCCTTGCCTTGAAGCTCGGGAAAACACTTGCAACATTAGCGGAAGACTTTGCGGATGCCTATTTCACCCACACTTCGTCACAAACCCATGGATCCCATGCCACCTCTTTCCCATTCCTTGATGGATGCCCCTTTTACGTTCCGTGAATTGGAGTCAGCGCTATGCGGTTTGCGCAGACATTATGCGGTCGGCCCTGATCTTATCAGCGATCAGATGATCGCAAACCTGCCGAAGCCACGGAAACAAGAACTCCTTACCATCTTCAATGCTGTGTGGAGCACAGGAGATATTCCGGAAAGCTGGAAAGTTGCATGGGTGGTGCCCATTCTAAAACCCAAGATGCTACTATCTTAGGCTCGTATCACCCGGTGTCACTGACGTCCTGTGTAGCGAAAGTCATGGAAAAACTAGTCCAGAACAGGCTGAATTGGTTTGTAGGACAGAATAGGAAACTTCCATCATGCATGACTGGATTTCAACAGCGACTGTGCGCCCAAGACAGTGTTTTAGATCTGGTAAGCCATATTGAACACCACCGAGAAGACGGCCTCCAACACTTGCAGTTTTCATGGATATTTCTAAGGTCTATGACTATGTTTTGAGAGGAGCCATCATCACCCAATTCAATCCATGGGAGTTACAGGCAACTCTCTGCGCTTCATACACGCCTTTCTCAGTGACCGTGTTATTCGTGTTTGCCTTGGAGACACTGTTAGCGAGGAAAGACTCATGTATCGTGGGGTACCACAGGGATGCGTTCTCTCTCCTCTCCTCTTCAATATTGCTCAAGCAGCTCTCCCGAACTCAGTTGGCTATCTGCGCGCTTCTGTCAACATGTCAATATATGCGGACATCTGCATTTGGGTGTTGGGATACAGCCAGAAATGACTGGCACGTATAGCACAAGGAGCGATTTCTTCCATACAGACCCACCTGTCAACGCTCGGCCTGTCAATCTCAATGGAGAAGTCATGCTTCATTCTTTTTCCTGGACGACAGCGAAAAGCCACGTGGTTGCATCTCAACTTGGGAAGCCAGCCAATACAACAGGCTGCAAGTGTTCGTTTCCTGGGTGTGATATTGGACAGCAAGCTGTCATGGCCATGGCAAAAGGCTGTAGACTATGTCTTTGACACATCAATGCAGCGACTTCGTGCTCTCAAGCGAGTTGCCGGCATGCACTGGGGTAGTCACCCAAGGTCTATGCTCACTCTACACTCTGCCCTTGTGACCAGTCGGATACTTTACGAGCTGCCATTGATACGTCCATCAGAGACCCAATATGAACGCCTAGAGGTGCTAAACCGGAAAGGCATTCACTTGGCCTTAGGAGTTCCACAAGCGGCCTCAAACAAGAAAGTGTTATTCGAGAGTCAATCACTACCATTACGCCTTTTGGCCTCTCAAGCCCTTCTGACACAACTCCTAAGACTGAGCGAGTCCTCACCTGGGAAAACCCTAATCAGAAGACTTGGAAATAGGCACAAGTCTCACTTCTATGCCGCTCTCAGTACTCTAGAGATGCTTGGTGCCAAGAGTCCCAAACTAAGGCAACCAAGTGACCCTTCTTGGATGTTCGAAGACGTCTCCTACGAACTGTGCATTCCTGGGCTTAAATCCAAGCGACCAACCCCTCCTTCTGAAACATGCTACTGGGTACTTGAGTATTTGTATGATAAATACAACGGCTATCTACATGTATACACGGATGGATCTGTTAGTATGGACACAAACAGCTGCTCTGCGGCATATTGGATTCCATCTGTTCGTTATGCATGGTCTGGACGTTTGGACAATGTAGTCTCTTCAACGGTTGCAGAGAGTGCTGCAATTGCTGCTGCACTACGCAAACTGAAGAATGGACCCGCAAATCAAGCCGTCATTCTCTCAGACTCTAAGTCGGCAATTCAACAACTCTCTTCTGGAACTCCTCGAAACAAGTTCTGCCGACACTCATTGGTATCACTGAAAAAAGCGGCCCAAAAAGGAATTAGGATGACTTTCCAGTGGATACCTTCGCATGTTGGTATCAACGGCAACGAAAGAGCAGATGCCCTGGCCAACGCAGCACTTTCAAGACAACCGACGATAAGAGCTCCTATTAATCAGACATCAGCAGAACAATCAATTCGACATCATTTCCGTTCTTTGTGGAAGCCACCACACCAGCCCTGTGTGACAAAATGACTTAGCCGCAGCAAATCAACTCTACTGTACCGAGTCGGAACGGGGTCAGCATGCACTCCCGCATGGTCTTTTAAAGTTAGGGGCGCTGCTTCGCCATTGTGCACGGAGTGCAATGAACTGGGAGACATTGACCACTGCATCTGGTCCTGCAAGCGCTTTTGCACCGAGAGAAAAGCACTCACGGACAACATGCGAAAAGAGGGTTTCCATATGTTGTTTTGTGGGGTTTAACGTCCCAAAACCAGTTCTGATTATGATAGACGCCGTAGTGGAGGGCTCCGGAAATTGCGACCACCTGGGGTTCTTTAACGTGCACTGACATCGCACAGCACACGGGCCTCAACATTTCACCTCCATCGAAATGCAGCCACCGCAGCCGGGATAGGGTTTCCACATGGGAGCACTGAACAAATTATATTTCCGGAAGGTACGCAGTCGGTTCGCAAGAAGGGGTGCTACCGCGTAACGATTCCATTCCAAAATCTATGCTTTTTGACGTCACTTTATGCTTTTAGGCGCCTGCCATTCGTCGAAGCAAATTTCGCGCCTCATGACATCGCCTGACGTCGCCTGACGTCCGCGAGAGCGCAGAATCACGGGATGCCTACCGCCTAACGATTACATTTATTTTTTCATGCCTCTTCACATCCTGGCCGCTTGCCATTGGTCGAAACAAATTTCGCGCCGCTGACGCCAGCGAGGGCGGAGAATCCATGACGTCAAAATGACGTTTACGCCCTCATTATGCGCGGCCGAAAGGAACATTTTTTAGAATCGCCGGAGAGCAATGCGTTTTGAAAGGAATGGGAAAAAGGCATCGAACATGGCGGTGGCTGCTAGGTTCGGGGCGGCGGTGGGCTTAACGGCGGCGGCTTTGCTGTGGCGGCGGGCGCCGGCGAGCCTCGACTACGTCGACGGAGGGCATCGGACGGCGCGTTTGACCTGCCGGGTGATGAATTTCGACGGCATTTGCGTCCGTGCTATGCTTGAGCGGTGAAGTCGCGCAGGGACTCGAAACGAAGCGACCGATGGGTCGGTCGGTCGAACGGAAGGTGTTGTGCGCGCCGCGTTTTTATGCTACCGGGAGCTGTCACGAGGTTCTATAGGATGTGAGGAGACGATTCGGGTGTTGCACGCGACGGTGAGCGAGTGCGTGGCTTCGCTTGTTTTTGTGAACGCCGGCGGGGCACGAACCACTGGGGCCACATGGCAACAACGACCGATCAAAAGGCGGCCGTGAAGGAGTGCTTTCTTCGTCGCGGCGTCATTCCCGGCGTGGTCGGATGTGTGCACAGCGCTCTCATCGGGGTCAATGTGCCCAAGGGATACAGGAAGACTTCTTTCATGTGTGGACACCACTTCTACGGCCTCAACGCCATGTCCGTGAGTACTTTGCCTTGTTTGTTTTGTTTAGTACGCTTGCACCAGATTCATACACCGGTGGCACACGAGCACACTCAACCGCGGCAAACAGGGCTGGATTTCTTGATCGTAATCAACGCTGCCGCTGATACATGGCCAAAACTAATCCGGATCAAGTCTGGCGCTGATGTGAGCGAAGTGCGATAGAGATCGCGATGCGCACATCGCGATCGTGATCCCCATCGGACCTGACGGCGATTGAAGGTGATCGTGTGAGATATGACGGTTGGCCGGTTTATGGCATTTGCTAACAATGCGTTGTCACCGCGCACATTTTCGTATATCTACGATTCGGATGTGCCCACTCTCGCTGTGGACTGCATACGACCGGAATTCGGCTACGACGTCGGGGCGCACTGTAGAGCTAGGCGAATGCCTCCTTAAATGAGAGAAAACCGGTTTTGTTGCGAAGTTACGACTGTAGTGGCAAATTGCAGATCATACCTTGTGCAACAGTGCTTTTAACAAAATTAAGAGTGCACTATTACATGCCTGCTCTAAGATGAACAAGCAGCCCCCGTCAGTGCAGTCACTGGATTTTTTTTAATGCAGGTTGCTACTAAACTGATGGGAGAAGTAAATATAGAGATCACATCATTAAGGCAGGTTCAGCGCAGCTTTGCAGTGAAGTAGCATTATTCCTTGTGGTACTAACTTTCTTGTAAAGCGATGGCACACAGCTTGGTGCACTACTCCCATAAGAATAGTAGGAGAGGGCTCCATGGACAACCCGCCCCCGAAATTGCTCCAATTCTAATGTGTATATTTTTCACTTTCACAAACAAATGCCTGTGCATATATATTCCAGGTGTGTGTGTGTGTGTGTGTGTGCATGCGTGTGTCCCCCTCGAAAAAAAAACGCTGCCAGCTGACTATGGTACTGATTATATTTTCATGCAGGTGACTGGATACCCACTGCAGCCATGGTTTCTGAGCCCGATCCCTGGCCATCCCCTTATACACAATGCACAAGCGAAATCGCCACAGACCATCTTTCTAAGCACTCCATGAGCCAGACATCGCTGCCAATATTCACTGCAGCGTGTGCTACATTGTGCAAGCTTAGACTTAATGAGGGCTTTTCAAGTTGGACGTAGGTGATATCAGCAGCAACAGCCCGGAGTAGAGTCCCGCAGGGCTTGCCCCAAAGCAGAGGATCGAGATCACTGTATTTATATGAGAACACTGTACAGTGTGGGACACCGTTGTTGCAAAGTGTGGCACTGCATGCACATTATTTTAGGCGAGTACAAGATAAAAGTGCAACAACTGTGACATCGTTAAGCACAACAAAGCATAGCTGCAATATTGTGGCCATTTTACTGGCATCGAAGAATCAATTCATATCATTTCTGCTGACTATACACCACATTGTTCAAATGTGCTACCAGATGTTGACAACAATGAAACTTACCTTGTTCAAGTAATTCCACCACAAGACTAAATAACAGATACATGCTGCATACTGGAGTGTGGTCACAACCAGCAACATTTAGTGTGTTTCGTGCTGTCGTTAAAGATGCATAAAGCCACCTCTAGAATGTTCGTGTGAAACAATACGTATTTAATGAGTACTTTGCATTATAGTACAGCACAAATGTGGCTTTTTGTTGCATGATTTGCACTAGAATGGAGAGGATTCTTCTTGAATTTCGAGTTTTTTTTATGGTATATTCCAGTACATAAGGTGGAATGCTTGGAAGGCTATGAATGCAGTCCATAAAAAAAGCAGGAGTATAGTGCTTCGACAAACAAACATCTAGCATGAAATACAACATGTATTTTGAATTTTTTTAACCAACAATGCAAGGTTTTTTGGTGATGCTGATGGCTGCCAGCAAAGCATTCGTTGTTTCCTGGATCTATTCATCATGTACTACTTTTTGGTTGTGGAAGTACACAGCACAAGAGCACCAACTTTGAGAGCATTGCACATGACGCATGAAACAGTGTGCTTCAATTGTGTAACGCACAGCAACACAATGTGAAAGCCCCTTCAATGCTTGGTGCAGCTGTCATCATGTGCGTGCAAATTGTCCAGTATCTTCTGCGAAATTGAACTGTTTTCGTTTTTCTTTTTTTCAAACTCTCATTGTCTGGAATGAAGTTCATGCTCAAGCTGTTGTTACACAGATGGCAAACATACTGTTGTGGCCGCGATTTTTAGGTTCGGTAAGACAGGATAATGTTTTGCATAGCTTCCTGCTCATCTCATAACTTCCAACGGAAGCTTGCAACCCACCAGCTGCAGAAAAGTGCAACTAGCACAACACCTTGTGCTTTACCGAGAGTCTCATTCACTGCGCCTCCGCTTTCCCCACCACTCTTCCACATAACCATCCCGCTATTCGCTTCAGAGGGTGAACATGCCACCGAAATTCATTACCCGGCATGCCAAATGCTGTGCTGGCTACCTTTGAAGTGTGATTACATTACGAAGAATAGAAAGGCTGATTGATCATTAGCAAAACCACCTGCATTTGCAAAAAGAAAGTGGTAGTCAATAACCAGGATATTCCAAAATTTTATTTCTGTGCTGTACAAGTTACCACTGCCGGTGGAAATGTGTACAGGCAAGCTACCTCTAACGTAAACATTTGCAACAGAACTCATTATTTAGCACCCATAATTTTTTTCTGTCCTCACATGCCCTGCGAATGAAAATAGGGGGGAGGCGGGGGGAACTGCACCATGCTGTGGGAAACGCAAATAGCAAATAGGACTGTAAACGCAAAAGCAAATAGGACTGTAACGTGTGTCAAGTTCAATGTTAACAAAGCAAGTCTGCAACATAAATGTAGAAATGACAAGTAAATAAATCTGCTCGAAGTTAACATCATTGTGCTTCCTTCCAGAATACATCTACAGTTCTTGTTTTTGTGTAAGTAAAAACATTCCTGCAAATGTTCATACAGTAATTAATTACTGTGTAGACTACTACAGTTGTAGACCAATACAGTGAGATTTCTTTGCTTGCAATGTTGCACAATTTTCCATTAATTCTCAGCAACTAACCAGCTCCATAATGTGTGGTGTAGGAGGTTACAAAACACTCAGCTATTAATTGACAGCATACAAAGGAAGCAGCTACTTGCTTTTTATGAAACACAGCATCGAAAGAATTGAAATGATGAATATGTTTAAAATCAAGCACCACATTGCCTACGCGACACAAGGTGTGTTCTAAGCGTGTGTAATTTCTGCAGTGCACAGGCATCACATTGCCATGACCTTCCACTCTGATGAAAAATTGTGGATGTATGCATCAGAAGATATCACAGGTAACACCACGAAACCTCTGATAAGCTGCATAGCATAAAAAAAGGATTGCTCACCAGCAAAACTAAGTATGCATCCACGTATTGAACTGCGCAATGATTGCACAAGTAAACCAGAAAGGAAAATACTGCACCTAAGAGAACCTTGCAGCATACAAAATGCCTTCAAACAGGATCAAAAATAAGTAATCACAGCTCGCATTGAATTCATAAAATACAAGAACATCTCTTGCTTTTTGGCATCAATATACACAAACCACAAGAGAGTACAACGGATGAGCGCCACACATGAGACAGGTCACTGATACTCTCTTGTGGTTTGTATTTTTCAGTGCCACAAACAAATGATTTCAAACCAATTAGTCCAACAAAGTGTTCTGCTAATCTTGTGAGAAATATGGACCTACATGCACATGAGTGTTATGTTGTAAATCAATATATTATTGTATGAATCCTACAAAACATAAAATGGTAGAAAGGAACAAGAAATTGTCCGTAGTTCAACAAAGAACTTTAGCATAAACTTAAACATATAAATCAAAGTAGAAAGATACACGAGTAAAAAAAAATATATGAAAGACTAAATGCAGGCAACTACACCACAGAGACAGGTGCATAGGCAAGAAATTTCTCTCAGCTACTTTTCTTTGTAAAATGATTCTTGTGCATGTGAGTCGCGACAACATACCCTGAAGTTATCACAACCTACAGCTTTCTTACAATGAACATGCAGATTTGCAGTGTGCCGTCGTGTCTGATGTTAAATGACCGTGATGGGATGCTTGGAAGTTTACGCTTCCACAGTGAGCGTTGGCACAGCCTAGTGTTTTGGACACTCCTACTATTGCGGTATAATTGAAACAGTGAATTAATACTTCACTTAAACACTGTCATAAGTTGCAGACTTAGTCTTCAAACAATCACGAGTGCACGAAGTAGCTTAAGAAAAAAAGAGTATCATAATGAAAATTTTCGCTCTTATGCATGCATACTCTAATGAGGCAGGTCAAGGAGGGGGAGTGGGGTTGAGCTGGGGCAGTAAATGGTGAGGGCATAGACAAGCTGCTGCAGCAGGCACTCGATGTCATCTGGCACCCTGAACTCCTGCACCAGGCGCTGTGCGCCAGCTACTGCTGGCTCGGCTTCTCGGATTCCTTGTGCTCTTGAAAAAAAGACAAAATCAATTTGTGTGCAAGGCGATGCTAACGAGGCCTCACGGCATTCTGTTTTGATCTCCATTTACAGAATG